>CAUYON010193374.1:0-38969 GCA_963573935.1 Arctocebus calabarensis | reverse complement strand
CCAGCTACTAGGGAGGCTGAGGCAAGAGAATCACTTAAGCCCAAGAGCTGGAGGTTGCTGTGAGCAGTGTGATGCCACGGCACTCTACCCAGGGCGATAAAGTGAGACTCTGTCTCTACAAAAAAAAAAAAAAAGAAAAAAATTTTATAAGAGAGTACCACCTTTTTTTTTTCTTTCTTTCTTTGTTTTTTTTGACAGAATCTTATTCAGTCAACCTCAGTAGAATCCTGTGGTGTTATAGCTCACAGCAACCTCAAACTCTTAGGCTCAAGCCATTCTCTTGCCTCAGTCTCACAAATAGCTGGGACTACAGGTGCCCACCACAGCACCTGGCTATTTTTAGAGATGGGATTTTGCTCTGGCTCAGGCTGGTCTTGAACCTGTGAGCTGAGGCAATCCACCCACCTCAGCCTCTGAGAGTGTTAGGATTACAGGCGTGAGCCACTGCACCTGTAATCCTAACATAGACCCCCTTTTCTTGCCTTAGAATTCTCTGTCCCATTCTAAAATCAACAAACTTTGAATATGATCACTGGAGAAGTGAATCATTACAGGTCTTCACAAAAACCTGTACAACCTCAGTTCTGCTCTTTTGGTGATAAAGATGTAGTTTGGCCAATGAACATACAACTATAAATGTGAACACTCCTTTTTCCAGTCAGTGAACTGTTTGGGTACCATTTATGAATAGCTTGTAATATTTGTAGCACTTTGTTCTGAAAAATTCCCACAGTAACCATTGCTATTTTATGATCCTCTTTTTAGTGTTGATACTAACATAGATAAGAAACAGAGGCATACAACTATGTTAAAAGGATTAACATTGCTATCTTAAATTGTTAGCATTTGTGATGGATTCAAAATTCCTGTGAAGGTGAAAACCTAAGATGTGATAAAATATGACTGACCCAGTGGTAGCTTTTTTTGCTTTCTAAAGCTGCAATGTAAATATGGGTAAATGGGATACAAAATCATGAAATGTAGTTTGCTGAAAATGCCTAAGAGTCAATACTACTATGAGGATTGATATCTACCTGGCAAGGGGAATACGGAGATTGCCATGTGGATTGAACATTACTGCCTTATGCCTAAGGAAGAATAGGTTTGTATGGCTTTTTAGTCACTACTTCAAACTGACCATTAAGTTAAAATGTGATCACACAGCTGTAACTGGATAAACAGTAATTTTGAAACTTGTTTTTTAAGCTTCTGAAGAAGTTAATGCGTCTGAATATGGATGGAAATAATTTGACACAGATTCCTTCAGGATTACCATCTACATTAGAAGAACTTAAAATCAATGACAATAATCTTCAGGCTATGGATGAAGAAAGTTTAGCAGGTATCAAATATCTGTGGTTGTTTTATGATGTTTGTGGTGCTTCCTTATAACTTTTCTTCTCTGTTCACATGGAAATTTTATTTATAGTACTACTAAAAAAATAGTAAAGTTTTTTAGGCCACTTTAACATTTGAGTTGATAAAACTTATTTTAGGCCAGGTGCAGTGGCTCACGCTTGTAAACCTAGCATTCTGGGAGGCTGAGGTAGGAGAATTGAGCAAAATCGAGACCCCCGTCTCTACCAAAAATAGAAAAAATTAGCTGGATATTATGGTGGGTGTCTGTAGTCCCAACTACTTGGGAGGGTGAGGCAGAAGGATCGCTTGAACCCAGGAGTTTGAGGTTGCTGTGAAGTAGGCTGACACCACAGCACTCTAGCCTGGGAGAACAGGCTGGAGACTATTTCAAACAACAACAAAAAAACAAAAACTTATTTTAACCGCTGACTAGTAAAACTTAAAATGAATTTTAAGTTGCTTATTGTCTTTTTTCTTTTTTTTTGAGACACAGTCTTACTTTGTTGTCCCTGGTAGAGTGCTCTCGTGTCATAGCTCAAGTAACCTCTAACTTGGGCTCACGTGATTCTCTTGCCTTAGCCTCCCATGTAGGTGGTACTACAGGTCCTCGCCATAGTACCTGGCTAGTTTTAGAGATGTTGTCTCACGCTAGCTCAGGCTGGTCTCAAACTGGTGAGCTCAGGCGATCTGCCCACCTCGGCCTCCCAAAGTGCTGGGATTACAGGCGTGAGCCACTGTGCCTGTTCTGCTTGTTGTCTTATAAAAGTATCTTAACCATAAAGAAAACTTTCTCCCAATGATTCCGGGTTCTTATCATTCATAATAACACCACTATAAATTCATTATATAATACTTGAAGACTTACACTAAATATTCCCTACACTGCCAGGTACTTTGGTATTCTATACTGATGTTTTTGTTCTTAGTGATAACTAACCAGTGCCATTATTGGATCGGATCTCCTTTATCATTCTGATGGTCAATAAGCCCTGTCTGCAACTCTTGGAGCCTCGAAACATTTTAATTTGCATGTGTTAGAACCTGAAAACCAAGCATGTGAGAATTATTTATAAAATATGAATAAATGGACACTACATATGAGGCTGAGAATCTATCCTACAATGAAAGGACATGAACTTCCTGGGTAACTTTGGCTTTGGCAGTTCTGTTCCGGAGAAGGGTTGGGCTAGAACTTCTGATACTTGTCTGTCACCAAGGTCCTGCTACATCCATACCATATGATGTATAGATGTACAGCTCCTACTGTGATATGGTTGTCTTTTTTATTTGAGACAGAATCTCACTATGTCGCCCTCAGTAGGGTGCCATGGCGTCCCAGCTCAGAGCAACCTCCAATTCTTGGGCTTAAGTGATTCTCCTGCCACAGCCTCCCAAGGAGCTGGGACTACGGGAGCCCGCCACACTGCCTGGCTATTTTTTGTTGCAGTTGTATTGTTGTTTAGCTGTGCCAGACTGGGTTTTAACCCGCCAGGATTCGTGTATGTGGCCAGTGCTGAGCCATGTAATGTGGCTTTCTAATGGACAGAGTTTAGTGATGATGCTCCATGTTCTGTGCATTTGATAATGCTGGTATTGGTTCCTCTTATGCTTGCTTCTGAACCATGCTAGATAGCTCAGGTAGCCATTTGGGGACTCTGTGTAGAAGAGGAATTTATTTTATTATATTTCGCTTTTCATGAGTTCTAGCTAATGGCTTTGATTAGAGTGTGTACATCTTTAAGACAAAGACTGACTAATTTTTCTTTTTACTTTCCTAACAGTCTTGCATAGCTATTGAGGTATAGTGCTCTATACTTTCTATTTATTTGATTTGAAATATATTTATTATGTAAATGTTGATAACCCAAGCCTTTAAAAGATAAAACAATCTAATTATTTACTTTAGCGTCCCCCCGCTTCCCAAATTCATAAGAATAAAACACTTTTGGTGATGAGAAAAGAAAAATAATAGTGAGAGTTGCCAAATCTGAGGATCACATAGTTATGGGAATACTTTCCAGATGGAGTTCAGGACAAAACATTAATAAACAAAAATTCTGATGGCGTCTGCCATATGGAAAACACATTAGAAAATTCAATTTCTATCTTCTGGTTTAAACAGAGACCAAAGGGAACATTTAACTTAGAACAAGTTACTAATGGGCTATATATGAATTGTAAGTAAGTCATATTTCTACCTGTGTTATCAAAATGAAATAAATTTGAAGGTGCTTTCACACATCCTTGCAACTGCTTCTTAGCATACTTTTCTCTCTCATGCACAGATGCTTCTATATTCCCAGAGTGTTGACATGCAGTCCATGGTGAACTGGCTGCCTGGCCCTCTGCACTCCCTTAGGTGTTGGTTCATCAGGTGCTATATGATGAGTGCTACTCGGGTGCTGGGCTCCTCCTTGGCTGGGGCAGTTCCTGGGAGTCCTAGTGTTGTGGGTAGTCAGGCTGGCAGTGAGCAATGCCATGAGGCTGCCTTCCTTTAGTGTGGAAGTCCCCAGCTTGACTATTAGTGGTTTCTGCTCTCCTGTAGTCTCTCTTGGGGCTGCTTCTCACTCACGCTCTTTCAGATTAGAGCTCCAGAGAAGAAGGAGGGTACTCCAGGAAGATAAAACAGCACCAAAGTGCAAATAAATGAGATAATTTTAGATGTTGGGGGAACCACAGGGAGGCATGGTGAAGGGCAGGCAAGGAGCTGCATGAGGAGCTGCATATGCCAAATGGAGGTGTAGGGAGTTTACCTGGAGTAGGTACAGAGTGCACTTTAGATGTGCACGTGCTATGGAGAAAAAGCAGGTCTTATAATTGAAGGGACAGGTCTAAGAGGTATAGGGAGGGATAGCAGGAGAAAATTGGGGATGCTTCCAAAGCATTCTTATCATCACTAATGATTCAAACAACCAAACCAGGAGTACTGCAGTCATTCTGGCAACAACCGTGTGTTGCTATCTGTCAGGAACACAGAGGCATCTGCCACATCAAGAACCTGTCTTGGTGCCCAACTGCCATGGAAGATTTTCTATTTTCTGCTCAGGAGTCCTTCTTTCAATATCTACCTCAAGTCTCACCTACAGCAAATGTTCTCCAGCTCCATCCTCTTTCTTGTTACCTGCTATTTCCTACACCAGAAAATAACTAAAAGGA
Source organism: Arctocebus calabarensis (assembly GCA_963573935.1). Taxonomy (NCBI): domain Eukaryota; kingdom Metazoa; phylum Chordata; class Mammalia; order Primates; family Lorisidae; genus Arctocebus; species Arctocebus calabarensis. The sequence continues at coordinate 34,454 of CAUYON010193374.1, read as the reverse complement.
ATACACAATGCCTTAAATTTGCACTCTGCTTCTCTTTCTCTCTCTTGCTCATGTAATGCCCATTATTCTGCTTCTATCATTTCTTTTTCAAAGGAAAACTTCATCTATGTACCAGAAAAATATGCTCGATTCTCAGTATCTTTAGTTTTGGAAATGAAAGAGAAAATGAAGAATTTCACTATTTATCACAGTGTACTGTTAACCTCATTACTTCATGTTGCTCAGGACTTCCACTGATCCTAAATGCCACTATCAGAGGCACCCCCTCCCATATTCCTTGCTCTCTAGAGAATGAAAGTTAGACCTTGTTGTCTAGGACATAAAACCTTCCCTAGTGTAATTCTCCTGGATCACTAAATTCCACTCCACAGCTAGTTTCCTCACCTTGCTGAGCTCACCCACCCACAGGGTACCTATGCGCCCTTACCTGGTTGTTTTAGCCTGGAGGTTCCTCCCATTTTCATAAACCTGTGTATTCTTGGGAGCCTAGCACTTTCATACTACTCAAATCTATGTTGCCTTTCTTCTTTTAATCTCCTAGCATTTACTGTCTCTACTCCTCATGCAACTGTCTTTGCTATTGCCTAAGAGCAGGACTAAGTCCCACATGGCATTTGGTGCAATGCCCATGAAGGGGGTTGAATAGAAAAATATCCCCTAATCTGAGAATCTTGCCACACCCTGAACCTCTGACTCAAGATGCCTTTGGGTATTATCATTGCTGAGTTGTCCATTTTCCAGCACTGAGCTTCCATTTGACCTGGATCATACCACTCCTGAGGCTAGCAGAAACAAAGTAGAAAAACTGTTTTGTACAAAGGCCTTTCTTGGTAGCTCAATCTGAACTCATGGAGAACTTTTGATCATCTTTCTCTCAAAGCTTTCATTTGGCTGCACTCTGTGCCAATAAATGAATAACTATGATGAGAATTCACTGCTCTGCTTTATTTCTGACTCCCTTGTTCAGAGATTGAAGGTCTGCCAGGGAAAGAATGTTCCTTTCTGTGTCCTAGAAAAAGAAATCACTCACTACATTAAACCCAACCCATATTGTGCTGCCACTTCATACATACATGTCTCTGCAGTGCTTCCGATGACCTTCTACAACTTTCTACTTCTTGCCTGTCTGAATTCCAAATCCCTGCTCAGCTACTGTGGCCTCTACAGAGACCTCCCTGACACCTTCCCCTGTCTTCCTCCTCCTCCCTTGCTTCTGTCCCTTATACGTACTTTTGTGATATAGCATGTCAGTGATTTCTTTTCAGGTCTGCCTCTCCATTGTTCCATGCATTTAGTCCTGAACAAATTGAGCATCTGGGATATGCAAGTACTCTGGAAAAGGCTCTATGGGAGATACAAAGATAAAGAAACTACAACATCTGTCCTCCAAATAAATACATCTCACACAATACTTTGAAAGGCTATAGAAATTGCATGGTTTTTCAATTATCTTAATATTCTGGTAATTTTATTTTTTACAGACTTAAATCAGTTGGTCACCTTAGAATTGGAAGGAAACAATCTCAGTGAAGCCAATGTCAATCCCTTAGCTTTCAAGCCTTTGAAGAGCCTATTGTACCTGCGTCTGGGAAAAAATAAATTTAGAATTATACCACAGGGTCTTCCTTCTTCTATTGAGGTAACTATCTTTTTGCAAATGTTTCAAATGTATTATATTTTGAATATAGTATACTACAACAAAGCAATAAATCTTAAAAAACTTGTCATATATGTTAAACTGAATAGAGTTTTGGTGAGACATACAGAATATACTATAATGTGAGCATTCTTTTTTCTTCAAACAATACATTTTGAGTCATTATAATTTTGAGTCAAAATTATAATTAATAGTAGAGACCCCTGACAAAATGATACTGCGGACATCTCTTGTTGGGGCAGGGGAGAGGAACTGGGAATTTAAATAGAAACCACAAGGTGTTCTGACTTGCAGGACAGTTTAACCTGTCCCAGACCAGAATTATGAAGCTCAGCATAGACTAAGTTCAAACCCTGTTAACACTAACACTCACAAATTTCAGGTAAAACCACAGACACTCTCACCTAACAATAACTCTGCATGGATGCAAGTGTTGACTCTGTAGCTTATAAATTTTGACTAATTCCTACAAAAATTGTTCTGTGACTACTTCTAGAAACAAAGCCCCATCCTTGTTTCATTTTCCTCTAGAGCCAGGGTGTCCAATCCTTTTTTCCTCTGCTGGACAATGGAAGCACAACAGTTGCCTTGGCACACATTAAATACACAAACATTAATGAAAGCTCATCAGCAAAACCAAAGTTCCGTGCATAGTTTTCCAGATATCCAACACCACAGATGTGCAAAATAGTCCTCAAAATTCAACATGCGTGGCTGGGCACTGTGGGTCACACCTATAATCTCAGCACTAGGGAGGCCAAGGCGGGTGGATTTCCTGAGCTCAGGAGTTCCAGATCAACCTGAGCAAGAGCAAGGCCCCCGTCTCTAAAAAATAGCCGGGTGTTGTGGCGGGCACCTGTAGTCCCACCTACCTTGGAGGCTAAGGCAAAAGGATCACTTTAAACCAAGAGTTTGAGGTTGCTGTGAGCTAAGATGCCATGGCACCCTACCCAGGGTGACCATGTGAGACTCTGTCTCAAAAACAAAAACAACAACAACAACAAAAACCTAGGATGGGCACGGTGGCTCACACCTGTAATTCCAGCACTTAGGAAGCTGAGGCGAAATCTTGTCTCTAAAAAATAGCTGGGCTTTGTGGAGGCTGCCTGTAGTCCCAGCCACTTGGGAGGCTGAGGCAAGAGAATCGCTTGAGCCTAAGAGTTTGAGGTTGTTGTGAGCTATGATGCCACAGCACTCTACCACGGGCGACAAAGTGAGACTGTGTCTCAAAAAAAGAAAAGAAAATACTTAGGTGGTGTCCGTAGCTCAGTGGGTAGGGCGCCAACCACATATACAGAGGCTGGCAGGTTCGAACCTGGCCTGGGCCTGCTAAACAACAGTGACAACTACAACCAAAAAATAGTCAGGTGTTGTGGTGGGCGCCTGTAGTCCCAGCTACTTGGGAGGCTGGGGCAAGAGAATCACTTAAGCCCAAGAGTTTAAGGTTGCTTTGAGGTTGAAACATATTGAGACTGTGTTTAAAAAAAAAAGGAAATATTTAGGTCCAGAGGATCTATAAATACTAGCAGACCCAGTTGTTTCTTTACCTGAACTCTATTGGTGCTTTACTACATGATCATTGAGCCAGAAGTCAGGATGGAGCTTCCCCTGGCTATGGCCCCAGTTAGCTCATAAAGAGTGTCATCTATGGTGTACACTGCTGTCATGGCAACTATGCTCCCTCTTATTTCTAGGTTAAGAAACATAGCTACATAATGTTGGCATTTATCACTACCTGGTAATCACCTGGGTTCTTAGGAAATACAGACTGCCAGACCTATCCCAGACATGCTAAATCAAACTCTGGAGGACAGGGCTAGAAATTTATAATTTTTTTTTAAATTGAAAATTTTAATAGATAATGCACATACATGGTGAAACACATACACAACTTAAATAATACAGAAGAGCAATGTGCCTCAGCCCCTGCCTAATCTTCCTCTCCTGGCTTCTCTACACATGAAAGGACCCAGTCTTACCACTCTGGGAAGCACCGGCACACAGTGCACAGCACACGCTGTAAATCCTTCTAAAGTCCCTTGTATGCCTGACTCATTTACTCACACACCCTCAAAGTTGTTTAATGTCATTCTTTCCTAGAGCTGCAGAGTTTTCAATGTATGGACAGGTATGCCAGGATTTATTTAACTAGTCCCTTAACAGGCATACATTTAGGTTAGAATTTGTACTTTAAACAAGCTTTTTGAGGTGATTCTAATACTCTATATAAGCAAATTTGGGAACTACTGACTTAGCTCACTTGCTAAATACTTATGAATGTAAAAGTGAAAAACTGAAAATTGCTTTACCTATTTCTAACAAATACCAAAATTAAGAGACAAAGAGGGGGAAATTACAGGCAGAATACAAAGTTGCACTCAAGATGCAATGCCACTTCTACTTCTGAATTCCAACAAGAAAGCAAGGAGAGTTTATCATTCAGATCCTTTAGAGAAAAACTTCCTCTAATGCCAACTAAACTTAACTTCAAGGAGCTAGCTTTTTTTTTTTTTTTTGAGACAGAGCCTCAAGCTGTCGCCCTGGGTGGAGTGCCGTGGCATCACAGCTCACAGTAACCTCCAATTCCTGGGCTCAAGCGAGTTTCTTGCCTCTGCCTCCCAAGTAGCTGGGACTACAGGCGCCCGCCACCACGCCCGGCCATTTTTTGGTTGCAGCCTGTCATTGTTGTTTGGCGGGCCTGGGCTGGATTCGAACCAGCTCAGGTGTACGTGGCTGGTGCCCTAGCCCGTTGAGCCACAGGCGCCGAACGAAGGAGCTAGCTTTTAAAAGCTTATGCACAGTTCTAGCAAAGTATGCCCTGGCCTTAAATTAAGCCTATTAATTTTAACTTAGTTATAATACAAGCAAGTCTAAAAACGTGGGCCTAAAAAAATTACAGACTACACAGGATGGTGAAAAGTAGGCTGCTCTGGAGTTGGAGGCTTGGCTAGGATGAGCCCCTCTCAGCATTAGCCACATAACCCCAGGTGAGCTTCCCTATCTCTCCAGGCCTGAGTTCCTCCACTGGTAAGTGGGGATAATAATTTCTATCTCATTTCCAGAATTTTGGAATAATCCCAAATGAGATAAAACTTACGTGAATAAGTTTTGTAAATTAAAAGGCTTTCTACAATTATTATAGTATGCTATATCTTACAACACATTAAGGCTAAAAAAATTTTTAAAAATTCATTTCACAAGCTGGGGACAGTGGTTCATGCCTGTAATCCTAGCATTCTGGCTGGCAGGTGGATTGCCTGAGCTTAGGAGTTTGAGACCAGCCTGAGCCAGAGTGTGACCTCGTCTCTAAAAAAATAGCTGGGCATTGTGGCAGGCACCTGTAGTCTGGCTACTTGGGAGGCTGAGGCAAGAGAATCACTGAAGTCCAAGAGTTTGAGGTTGCTGTGATGCCATGGCACTCTACCCAGGACAACAAAGGGAGACTCTGTCTCAAAAAAGAAAAAAAGAAAAAGAATCATTTAATTCTAAATCATGACAGTACATTTTATTTTATTAATTGGTTATAAAATTTGACAATTTAAAAGTATGATTTTACTTGAAAGAACTATAAAAGACTTTATTTATTATTATTATTTTTTTTTAGGTTGCAGCCACCATTGTTGTTTGGTGGGCCCGGGCTGGATTCAAACCCGCCAGCTCAGGTGTACGTGGCTGGCGCCTTAGCCCGTTGAGCCATAGGCGCCAAGCCGTATAAAAGACTTTAGATAGTATTAATGAGAATAGTCTATGCAGGGCGGCTCCTGTGGCTCAGCGAGAATAGTCTATGTTACTGTTTGCCTCCATGATACTAAATATATTTATCAACAGAAAAGAAAGAAAAATAATAGTTTTTCTCTTAATTATAGGAATTATACCTAGAAAATAATCAAATTGAAGAAATAACTGAAATTTGTTTCAATCACACCAGAAAAATTAATGTCATTGTACTACGTTATAACAAAATTGAAGAAAATAGGATTGCTCCTTTAGCTTGGATAAATCAAGAGTAAGTATATGTTAAAATTTAACTTTATTGGACTAGTTTTCCTTTTCTATAATTAAATAGAGTATGAAAACTGGGGGTGAGACAAGTAAGGGAGGTAATGACGCCCAAAGGCTGGGAGACAGTATTCTTTCTCGGTGAACCCTTGCCCTACCCCTAAACTCAGTTACTCCATATATTTCCAAATGGTTCATTACATGACTGGTGTAGTTAGAGTTGCTACAGCTGCTGCCACCATCAAAATGCCTAGTGGACACCCTGCCATGTGCCAAGTGTTGAGCTAGCAAGAACTGAGCCCAGCCATCTGACCCCAACGTCTGATCACAATGGACAATGCCACTCTAGCTCTATCTACTCCAGAGGCTGTTAGGAGGTTAAAATGATGGACGGCACCTGTGGCTCATCGAGTAGGGCGCCAGCCCCATATACCCAAGATGGAAGGTTCAAACCCAGCCCCGGCCGAACTGCAAAACAGAAAAATAGCCGGGCATTGTGGTGGGTGCCTGTAGTCCCAGCTACTCGGGAGGCTGAGGCAAGAGAATCGCCTAAGCCCAGGAGTTGGGGAGGTTGCTGTGAGCTGTGTGACGCCACGGCACTCTACGAAGGGCGATCTGTCTCTACAAGAAAAAAAAAATAAAAAAAAATGAGATAACCTCTGGCAGACAGTGAGGAAGAAACTGGCCACACTCTTCCTCCTCATTATCATTAGATGGAAGCCCAAGGATCCAAAGCCCAGGGATCCAAAGCCCAGGCCTGTCCTCCTACATCACACTGCCACCTTTTCTCCAAATGATTTTTTTACTTCGAGTCTTAGAAAATAGACTGAAAAATGCTTGGCTTGACAGCAAAGGCAGAAAGTAGACTCTATCTTCCTGGACAGGCATCATTAGCCTCTGGGTGCAGCCCTCAGTGAAGGTGTCAGAGGTGAGAGCCCTGGCAGCAAGTCCAGCAGCCAACCTAGATTGGGGTTTGTGTGCCCTGGGAACTGTGTGCCTTAGAAGCAGGATGGAGAGGACAATTGGCATCAGCAACATGTCGGACAAAAAGTGGGACTAAGTCCCCTATGGAGAATCTTCATCTGATGAAAAGAAGGGATGGGCAGAAAACACAGAAGAATCAAGTGAGGCTCTTAAATCAAACAGGGAATTCAGCCAGGTGCAGTGGCTCATGCCTGTAATCCTAGTGTACTGGGAGGGTGAGACAGGAGGATCACTTGAGATGAGGAGTTTGAGACCAGACTGAGCAAGAGCAAGAACCTAGTCTCTACAAAAAAAAAGAAAAGAAAAATTAGCCAGGCATTGTGGAAGGTGCTAATAGTTCCAGCTACTCAGGAGGCTGAGGCAAGAGGGTCACTTAAATCCAGGAGTTTGAGTTTGAGGTTGTTGGGAGCTAGGCCAACACCATAGCACTCTAGCCTAGGGCAACAAAGTGAGACTCTGACTCATAAAAACTGGCCTTGTCAAAATTTAAAGCTGCTAGTCACTATCTTGATGTTCCCTACTGAATGTTTTCTTGGTTGCAGAAATCTAGAATCTATTGACCTCTCCTACAACAAGCTCTATCACGTCCCCTCCTATCTACCCAAATCCTTGCTACATCTCGTGCTCATCGGAAACCAGATTGATCGGATTCCTGGCTATGTGTTTGGTCATGTGGAGCCAGGCCTGGAATACCTGTACCTGTCATTTAACAAACTCACTGATGATGGTATTGATTGTGTCTCATTCTATGGGGCATATCATTCTCTGAGAGAATTATTTCTGGATCACAATGACTTAAAATCTATACCACCTGGGATACAAGAAATGAAAGCACTACATTTTCTGAGGCTGAACAACAACAAGATACGGTAAATTTTGGCTTTTTCAAGTATCAATTTAAATTGTGGTTGGTGAAATACATGATTAAACAATCAGGATATACTCTCTAGGGTTTACTTTAAAGAAGAAAATGTGCTTTTAAAACAAGATTGGCACATGTTAATAATTATTGAGGTTGGGTGCACTCAGAGGTCACAGGCAGGAGTGGGAGAGTGGTAGAGGGAGTGGAGAAGAAAGAGGGAGAGGAGAAAGAAGGAAAGAAGGTGCCATTGCTCTCAGTAACAACCAGCTCTCCTAGGAACTAGTAGAGTAAGAATTCACTTACTGTCCCTCCCCGCACCAAGTGATCACATTAATCTATTCAGGAGGGATCCACCCCCATGACCCAAATACTTCCCATTAAACTCCATCCCCAACATTGGGGATAAAATTTCAACACGAAATGTGGAAGGGTCAAACAAACCAAACTACGTAACTAAATGTGTGTATTTTTTCTACGTAAAATTAATTACCAGTATATCCTGTATATTGTTGCATATCACTACATAGAGAATTTCTTTATTCCTTTTTACAATTGAATATTGTGCAGATGTAACGTATTTTATTCACTCTGTTCCTTATTGATAGACATTTGCTTGTTTCTATTCTCTCACTAATACAATGTATAACTTTGTACAAATGTCATTTAAAAAATTTTCCCAGTTTATCTTTGGGTTAGATTCTTAGAATTGGGATTGCTGAATGAGAGGTAAAATGCATATATAATTTTACTAGTTATTGCCAAACTGCTCTTCATAGGAGTTACATTATTTCATTCCTTTTAGTGATGTTTGATGCTCTCAGCCTCATCATAATATATGTTAGTGAGTTTTTGGATTTTAGGTTTTTGGGTAAATCTGATAAGTGACAAGTCACTAAAGTTTCAATGTGGATTTTTCTTATCATGAATGCAGTTGAGCATCTTTTCATGACTACATAGCATTTTCATTTATTCTTATGTGACCTAGTTACCTAGTTATTTTTTATCTTTGATCTTTTCCATTTACCTCATAGATTTCTGGTAGGTCTTTGTATATTACCCTTTTATAGGTGATATACGTTGCAAATATTTTCTCCTTGTTTGTCATCATTTATTTATTTATTTATTTAGAGACAGAGTCTCACTTAGTCACCCTGGGGTTGAGTGTTCTAGCATCATAGCTTACAGCAACTTCAAACAGAGTGATTCTCTTGCCTCAGCCTCCGGAGACTACAGGTTTCACTCTTGCTCAGGCTGGTCTCAAACTCCTGAGCTCAAGCAATCTGCCCATCTTGGCCTCCCAGAGTGCTGGGATTACCAGTGTGAGCCACCATGCCTAGCTGGCTCATTTGTCTTTTAACTTGACATTTCTTTAAAACCTATAGCCAATTTATAAATCTTTTCTTTCAATGCTTCTGTTTTTCAGATCACAAATAGGAAGACTTTCCCTGCTCACAGGGTATGCTCACACTCCATTCTAGTGACTTTACTTTTCAAATTTAGATCTTTCATGCAGTTGAAATTTATCCTGTATGATATAATAAAAGGATCTAACTTTACTTTAGATCTTTCATGCAGTTGAAATTATATCCTGCATGATATAATAAAAGGATCTAACTTTACTTTAAGAACAAAAGAATTATGTTCCTTAACAAAGGTAGAACTTAATTCCTAAGTGAAGGCAGATTATTACTTGGACCATGTGTGACTTGCATGTCTATTTTTCCCTAGGAATATTCTTCCAGAACAAATTTGCAATGCTGAAGAGGATGGTGAGTCAACTCTGGAACATCTTCATCTTGAAAACAATTATATTAAAACTAGAGAAATACCATCCTATGCATTTTCATGCATAAGATCATACTCGAGTATTGTTCTTAAACCACAAAACGTCAAGTAATTCCAAGTTTTCCTTGTCATTTATAATTTTTACTCATGTGTTTGTAGTACATGTGTCATCAAAAAGAGAAACAGAATCCTCATGTCATACTCAGTATCCCTATGCTAGTCAGCCTGATTAGCCAATCCATAAAACAACCAAAAATATAATTAAGAGGAGTTTTAAAAGACAGTTTCCCACCTCTACAAGGATGGCTATACAGGCCGAGCTAGATCAGCAGAATGTGGAGCAAAATAAATATGTCCTTTACAATCAACCTGAGTACTGCTATTAGCTAACTCTATAAGTCCTTTTAAAAATTAAGTATGTTATAGTTTAAGATCAAGATTCATAAAGGTAGGGAAAAAAACAGGCAGAATTTGTGAATTAGTGTTAATTATGTTAAAAAATAATTTATTAATTTTTCATATGACCCTGTGCTATAATTACGGGTATAAATATACCTAAAATTGAGTTAGCTTTAATTCCTTCTAATAATTATATGTGTGAAAGAAAAACACGATTGTGATGTAATGTTAATTTCTTTGTTTTGATAATTGTACTATGATTATGTGCATCGTTAACATTATAAGAAAATGGCAGAAGGGACTACATGAATTCTATACTATTTTTGAAACTTTCCTACATTTCTAAAATTTTTTAAGTTAAAAAACAGTATTTTAAAATCACATGTTAAGATGAAAACTATTTGCAGTGGTTGAGTCGTGACCCACAGGAACTGTATTAAAGGGCTGTGGCATTAGGAAGGTTGAGAACCACTGGTTTACAGAAAGCAGTGGAGTCTAGTTAAAATATAAATTAAAGCCGGCTTGGTGGCTCATGCCCATAATCCTGGCACTTGAGAGGCCAAAGCGGGATGATTGAGACTAGGAGTTTGAGACCAGACTGAGCAACATAGTGAAATTTCATCTCTACAAAAAATTTAGCAAATTAGCAGCGTATGATGGCACGTATTTGTAGTACTAGCATATGGGAGGCAGAAGTGGAAGGATGACTTAAACTAAGGAGGTTGAGGCTTCGGTGAGCTGGGATGGCACCACTATACTCAAGCCTGGGTAATAGAGTGAAGCCTCATTAAAACAAGTAAAAGCCCCAAACTAATTAGTCTAGACTATACCCTTGTAAAGGAAAATCTAACACATGAATTTTTGAAAAATTTTGTTCCACTGGTTGGCATCTATCTCCTTTCCTCTAATATGCTGAAATGTATCTTTTATTCAATTCAAATAAACATAAAGCTCTTAGTGTTTACTATGCAGTAGGTCCTACCAAAACTATACATTAAAATTTTTATAACATGAATACCTTTTATCTTTGCATTGCTAAAATAATTTATAAGACACATGTAGGGTTATTCTTCCTTTTAAGCTTTGGTTATTTAATCTTTTAGTTCTTTTAATAGTTCTCTTACCACCCGAGAAACCTTCCAGCCCCACTTCACAGGGTTATGAAAACCAGAGAAGAATGGAAAACATTTTGGAAAGTATTGTGCGTATAATAAGTGTAGTGGTTATTATCAATATTTCATATAAATTGAGAGGAACCAGCATTTTCAACCACAATTGACAATTTCATGAGGAGTTATAATTTCACGGTTGTGAAAGTTCGATTTACTTCATTTGAATAATGTTATTTCTAAGCCCTTGTTTCTAAACTCCCTTTCTTAATATCTAGGATTCTTAGATTACAACATGAACAAGAATAATAATACAAAGATAACTGTTACACTCAAGGGTCAAAACCTTGCAGCAGGTTAGAACAGAAATAGAATCTTATAGAATGAAAAGTTGAGATTCATAATCACTTCAGTGTTCTTAATTTAAATTGGCTAAAATGGGCCAGGCATGGTGGCTCACATCTATAATTCTAGCACTCTGAGAGGCCACGGCGGGAAAAATCCTTGAGCTCAGGAGTTTGAGACCAGTCTGAGAAAGAGCAAGACCCCATCTCTATTAAAAATAGAACAATTAGGGCGGCGCCTGTGGCTCATTGAGTAGGACGCTGACCCCATATACTGAAGGTGGCGGGTTCACCAAACTGCAAAACAGAAAAATAGCCAGGCGTGTGGCGGGCGCCTGTAGTCCCAGCTTCTCAAGAGGCTGAAGCAAGAGAATCGCCTAAACCCAGGAGTTGTAGGTTGCTGTGAGCTGCGTGATGCCACGGCACTCTACTGAGGGGTGAGAAAGTGAGACTCTGTCTCTACAAAAAAAAAAAAAAAAGAAGAACAATTACCCAGGTGCTATGAGCAGGTGCCTATAGTCTCAGCTACTCAGGAGACTGAGATAAGAGGATCGATCACCTGAACCCAGGAGTATGTGGTTACTGTGAGCTGGGCTGACGCCCCGGCTCTCTAGACTTGGTGGCAGAGTGAGGCTCTGACTAAAAAAAAACAAAAGAAATTAGCCAAGATGAATTTAAGAGACAGGTAAAAACAAGAAGATGAGGTTATATATCTTTTTAAACAAGAACCTTGTGTAATACATCATTGCTATATGGATATAAATGCTTTGACATAAATGGTTTAAGGCGATCTAAGTTGTAAACAAATTGTCATAGGGGACTCAAATTGAAGATGGTTGAGTCAACAGGATTAGCATCTTTGGATGAAACACAGATGAATACAGAACCATTCCTTCACTCATTCCTTATTCTGACTATCTGGCTGTTATTTCAGATGCTATTCTAGAGAGAATAACAAACCCAACAAGCTCTCTCCCCTATCATAGAGGCCATAAGCAGGAAATGAAGCAATCAAGTAAGTAGGAAAGTGCTGTGCAGTCAGGAAAATAGTAGGACCCCAACTCCATGAGCAGGATGGGGTCCAAGGGCCCCCATAGACAATGTGACCACATCAACAGAATGGAGTGACAGCAGACCCAAGGCTGTGTGTATGAAGCAGGCACACTGTGAGGCTGATGTCACATGTCTTCCCAACTCTGCATTGGTAGCAGAATCCATAAGAACTGAAAATCACAGAAAGACTGATTGTATCTTTGCTCGACAGTTAGAAGATGCACTTATTTAAATGGATTTTATAATTTAAAAAATATGTCTTCGGCTCAGCACCTGTGGCTCAACGGGCTAAGGTGCCAGCCACGTATACCTGAGCTGGTGGGTTTGAATCCAGCTGGGGCCCGCCAAACAACAATGACGGCTGCAACCAAAAAAATGGCCGGGCGTTATGGCGGCTACTCGGGAGGTGGAGGCAGGAGACTCACTTGAGTCCAGGAGGAGGTTGCTGTGAGCTGTGATGCCACAGCACTCTTATCCAGGGTGACAGCTTGAGGTTCTGTATCAAAAAAAAAAAAAAAAAAAAAAAAAATATATATATATGTCTAGTATAGAACTTGTTCAGCCTTGAAATTCCATCATGTTTTGGACGGGAAGTTTTAATTTCATTAAGAAAAGTGGTAAATGTCCTTATAGCAAACATCCTTTACTATATGAGGCACTAACTGATGTTCTGTTTGGTTTCATAAATATGCTGTAATTAGTAGCAAATACATACAATAAAGCTTAGCACTGGTCTGAAAATATTAATGGTGTATCTAGTCTTTGCCTACACACACACACACACACACACAGACACACACACGGAATGCTAACTATATTTTTAATTTTGAGATTTGCATTATTATACATAATAATACTTAAGAAACCCAGCTCTGGCCAAACTGCAACAAAAAATAGCCGGGCATTGTGGCAGGCGCCTGTAGTCCCAGCTACTCTGGAGGCTGAGTCAAGAGAATCACCTAAGCCCAAGAGTTGGAGGTTGCTGTGAGCTGTGATGCCACAGCACTCTACCGAGGGTGACAAAATTGAGCCCTTGTCTCATAAAAAAACAAACAAACAAAAACTTAAGAAAATATGAACCAGGCGCAGTGGCTTATGCCTATAATCCCAGCATTTGGGAGGCCAAGGTGGGTGAATCGCCTGAGCTCATGGGTTTGAGACTAGCCTAAACCAGAGTAAGATCTTGTCTCTAAAAATAATAGCCGGGCACTGTGGTGGGTGCCTGTAGTCCCAGCTACTCGGGAGGCTGAGGCAAGAGAATCTCTTCAGCCTATGAGTTTGAGGTTGCAAAAGTGAGACTCTGTCTCAAAAAAATAAAGAAAGAAAGAAAGAAAGAAAAGAAAAAAAAAGGTGATTTAGTGAAAGACATATATAGCCTGGTATCATAAGGAAATAATTAAACCAATTGCCAAGAGATCTGGGAGCCCATCTGTTCTTCAACGATTACTCATGTAGTCATTTTACTTTATTTGATTCAATTATAAAATAATATGTTTGGCTGAGTTAGGTGGCTCATGCCTGTAATCCTAGCACGCTGAGGCAGGTGGATTGCCTGAGCTTACGAGTTTGAGACCAGCCTGAGTCAGAGCAAGACCTCTTCTCTAAAAATAGCTGGGCATTGTGGTGGGCGCCTATAGTCCCAGCTGGGTGGGAGGCTAAGGTAAGAGAATTGCTTGAGGCCAAGAGTTTGAGGTTGTGAGCTATGACGCCACAGCACTTGACCAAAGACAACATAGTGAGACTCTGTCTCAAACAAAACAAAACAAACAAACAAAACCCCCAAAAAAACTCTTAAGAGGGAGTACCCATGAAAGCAAAGGTTTAAGGATGGAAAAAGAACCACCCATTGCAAAAATCTACAAATCAGAACAAGTGGAACTTATACAGTATACATACAAGAGATTCCAAAAGGAATTCACTGAAAAGTTGTCTGTCGAGATAAGGAACGCACAGAAGAGAAATGGCCAAAGGGGGACTCTTGTGTGTGATGCTACTGAGAAACTAAGAAAAAGGGACCATCTGCGAGAGAACTTAGGGCATTGCTGTAGGGTTCAGGCAAGAGGATGGGGGGACAGTAAAGACAGGAAAGTAAAAAGGTCAGAGCTGAATGCACAGACAAGGGCACACACCTGCGGGATCTGAGAAGAGAAGGGCATTTAAGCTAATCCCTAATGGGTACTGCTTACTCCCAATTTGCAGGGTGGGGCGAAGGAGTCAAGTTCACTGTAATATCCCTCTCACTTGAATCTCTGACCTCTCAAAGACAGCTTCCAAACACAGGATGAGCCGCACCTAATAGCTCAGCTCCTCAGGAAGCCTTCCGCTCTCTGCCCCTGCACTTAGTGTCTGTGCCACTGTCCGGGGACAGATATGGTATTATAAATCAGGTGTACTGATTATGTATCTGGTATTATTAATAAGGTCCTTAATGATTATGTGGAATTATTAGGTACTTATTATCTTTTTTCCTTATGTATGGGGGTGTTGCATAGTAGCTGGGTAGAGACGTGTATCTTGTTTTTCCAAAAAGACTATAAAACTTATGAGATGACTAATTTTTTGAGCTCTGTGCAAAGTAAGTACTAAAATGGCTCTTGAATAAAGAAAGAGTTCCATCTCCTAGATTCCCCAGTCTAAACTACAACAGCTCATGAGTTATCCAAAGTTAGTATTAACACTTCTTCCATATAAAATAGAAGCAGACCTATAAATTTAAGGATTTTCAAAAGAAAAATGAGAAACTGAAAGTAAAAAGATTTATGTAGGGTCATAAAATTAATAAGGAATCATTTCTGTAATTAATATTTTCTGACATGCACATAAGAAAGCAAAGAACATATTTTTTAAACAAGTCATGCTTTGACAACTGGTAATACTTAGTAATCAATCTGATTGTTTTGCATAATAGCAACATTGACTATGTTTCTAAAGCCATCATTTAAACATAACATAAATTACTATGTTCATAAGATGCTGACTTAAAAGAATGAAATACTCAACAAAAATAAACAAAAAGAAAAAAAAAGAATGAAATACTCAAATTCTGCTGTTTAAGTCAAACCTCAAAAGGAGGGCTGAAACCCTTTATGACATTGAGTCTACCTCTTCCCCTTATTTAGAAAACCAACAGAAAGTTTCCTCATAGCAGAAGTATTAACAGACTGACAGATGACTGAACTCTTTGTATGTCCAAAATTGAATGTGAATTCACCAATTTAAAACTCAAAAATAGTACAAGTACCTATGAAAAGAAGTTTCTGCACAGTTCTAACCTAATACTAGATATCCCTTAGGGGTCTTAGACCCTACAAGTCTGTGAAATAGAGATTCGTGGGCTGTAGTTAAAAAAAAAACACACACACAAAAATAGGCATCATGGCTCTGAACTAGAACCAGTATGTATGCTAGTTGTGGACCTGGCCAAGTTACTTAGATTCAGACTTCCAGTTTCCTTGTCCATAAAATCAGGAAACAACATTTGCCTCTCAGGGCTGATTAAAAGATTAAACGAGGTGATATCCTATGGAAATGCTGGGCACATGGGGGTAGATATTCAATAAAGGTGAGTACCAATGTTTCCATCAGTAGACTTCAGGAAACTGGCATTCAGGAAGTATATGACTTGCTCAAGGCTGCCAGGCTTCCTAGTGTGGTAGATATGAACTATTTAAAATTGATTCCTTAGGTATGAAATTTAGTGGAAAAGGAGTGGCCCTACTACACCAGGACAGGGCTCGAGCATACATGCTCCATAAAGTGCCAAAGAGTAAACCACCTTGGATTCTGTGGCCAGGAGGGCTCTAGGAAGGGCCACTGCAGCCATGTCAATATCTTGAGAAACCAAAGGAGGAAAGGTAGAGGATTAACAATAAAACCCAAGTTTGACTGCCTTTCTATGTGTCACTGTGTGTTTACACTCATGGCACAGAAAACAGAGAATGGCAGTGTCCAATAGTCTTGAGTGGATCTCTAGGCTGGTTAAGTCCACGAGGGTGAGAAAACTCACTCTCAAAGAGTGTCTAACCTACTTCCTATCATACTGTCTTAAAAAAATCCTGACCATAGAAGAGTAAATTAAGTTTGATCTGTTTGTTTCACTGTGACTACCTATAACACTTAAAAAGGGGGAAACCACATTTAAAACAAGCCAAACTAGAAAAGTATTTGATCAATAAGCCTACCCTGTAAATGAATTCCTCCCTCAGAAATAACCCCTGAATGAGTCTCTAATAGTAGAGCAGCAAGACAGTTTACACTGGCAAACCGAGGCCTTTCCATCTGTAGCTCACAAAGTAAACTTCGGGTAGAGGGTTCCCATGGCAAGTTTGTTTCTTTCCTATCTTATTTCTAGCCCTTGTCACCATCAGCCCAATTGAACTTAATTCAATAGACCCAGAAGTATCTGAAAAGATTTTTAGAAACAGGAAGATCTACTGCAAAGTGAGTAGTCCTATATTAGAATATGTTTGATTCTACATGTCTTAAGGCTTCAGGATATTACTCATGTGTCTTTGCTTTGACATGCTGAACAAGAACATTCAAGACTAAGCTTTGAGAGAATTGGGTCTGTTATATACTGTTTGCAAAAGAGGGAATGTTTCTAACTCAGTAAGTAGATTTTAGTGATTATACAACTAAAAAACAAATGCATGACTGTTTCTTCTGTGAAGTTATGTTTGCCTTTCTACATGAAAGTAGATTAAAATCAAAACTTACAGTCTAGCATATTTTTTCCTTTGTATAAAATGTGAAGAATGTGAAGCCATACAAGGGAAAGCAGGCCTGTATTAAAAATAACATGTGATTACACTAAATACGTATTAGTTTGGAAAAGAAAAGGAATACATCATGGTATTAAAATGTCCTGATGTGTTTCTAAGTAACAGAATCTCTGTGGTCAAATAAACTTCTACTAAACTATCAGCTGATTTAAGCAAATCTTTTTATAAGCTGAAATCTTCCGAAAGTTCATTTGTTTGCCCAAATTGTGAATTACCAAATTTATACATGAACTGTTTGAAAAGCTAATGAATGTAACTAGTATTGTGACACTCAGAATAAAGAGTACGTTATACACACTTATAACTTTGACTCAAACTGTGCAAATGCAAATCATGTAACCAAAACGCTTGTGTCTCCATAATATTCTAGGACTGTAGTTCTTCCCTAAAACTCTCAAATGATGGACCTCTTTGAGAATATGATGGAAGCTATGATGTGTAACGGACCTCCTCTGCAGAAAAATACACATACACGTATAAAGACACTTTGCATCCATCAGATTCATAAAATCAATCCATGAATCCTCTAGGTATTCTTGTATCCAAGTTAAGAATTTCTATTTAGGCTAACACCTTAATTTACTGAAGCCATAAATATTTTACTAGAGTGAGGGATAAATAAAAGAGTTAAAATTAATTTAAGGTAAATTGCAGGCAAAAAATTTATGACTAAGACCCCAAAGGTAATGACAGCAACATCAAACAAATAAATAAATGGCACTTGATTAAATTAAAAAGCTTCTGCACAGGAAAGGAAATAGTCAATAGAGTCAACAGACAACCTACAGAATGGGAAAAAAATTCATGAACTATACATCCAGCAAAGGTTAATATCCAGAATCTACAAAGAATTCAAACAATTCAGCAAGAAAAACAAAAACCACTACCACCACCAAAACCCCATTAAAAGTGGGCAAAAGACATGGACAGAAATTTTCAAAGGAAGAAACATATGAAAAATTGCTTACCATCCCTAATCATCAAGGAAATGCAAACTGAAACCACAGTGAGATATCACCTTACCCCTGATAGAATGACTTTTATTAAAAAGTCCAAAAACAATAGATGGCATGGATGCAAAAAGAAAGGAACACTGTAGCTGGAATTGCAAATTAGTACAACCTCTATGGAAAACAGTATTGAGATTTTTCAAAGAACTAAAAACAGACTTACCATTCAATTGGCAACCCCACTATTGAATACCCAAAGGAAAATAAATCATTTTACCAAAAAGACACCTACACTTAAATGTTTGTTGTATTAATTCACAATTGCAAAGATGTGGAATCAATCCAAGCACCTATTAATTAATGAGTGGACTAACAAAATGTGGTCTAGGTTGGGTGCCGTGGCTCACGCCTGTAATCCCAGTACTCTGGGAGGCTGAGGTGGATGGATTGCCTGAGCTCACAGCTTCGAGATCAGCCTGAGCCAGAGCAAGACCCCCACCTCTAAAAAACAGCCAGGCATTGTGGCGGGCACCTGTAGTCCCAGCTACTCGGGAGGCTGAGGCAAGAGGATTACTTGAGCCCACAAGTTAGAGGTTGCTGTGAGCTATGATGCCACCTCACTCTACCAAGGGTGACAAAGTGAGACTATCTCAAACAAACACAAAATGTGGTCTGTATATACCATATAATACTGCTCAGCCATAAAAAGAAATGAATTAATGTCTTCTGCAGCAATTTGGATGAAACTAGAGATCATCCTAAGCAACGTATCTCAAGAATGAAAAAACAAACATTACATGCATGCTCTAATAATTTGGAACTAATTAATGGGCACACATAGGCACAGAAAGTAAAAACTGTTGGAAATAACAAGGGTGAAAAGGGCAGGAGGTGGCTCGGTGCCTGTGGCTCAACGGGCTAAGGCGCCAGCCATGTACACCTGAGCTGGCGGGTTCGAATCCAGCCTGGGCCTGCCAAACAACAATGATGACTGCAAACAAAAAATGGCCAGGTGTTGTGGCGGGCGCCTGTGTTCCCAGCTACGTGGGTGGCACAGGCAGGAGACTGGCTTGAGCCCAGGAATTGGAGGTTGCTGTGAGCTGTGATGCCACTGCACTCTATCCAGGGTGACAGCTTGAGGCTCTGTCTCAAAAAAAAAAAAGGCAGGAGGGAAGGGATTAAAAACCTAATAGGTACAGTGAATATTACTCAGGTGATGGGCATACTTAATAGCCCTGACTAAAGCACTATAAAAGCTATCCATGTAACATTTATACCCCCTTAATATTTGAAAGTAAGGGAAAAAGTTAATTTAAGAAAAACTGCCTTATTTGCCAATTATTTAGCATTAGTTCCTCCATTATTTGGTGGTATTTTCAAGACTGCAGAAAAGTTGAAAGAATAATACAAATGGCTGTGTATATACCCTTCACTTAATTCACCAATTAATAATACAGATAGTCTTCAATTTATGATGAGGAACATCCCAAAGTTGAAAGTATCTTAAGTTGAAGTTCATTTAATACACCTAACCTACAAAATATCATAGTTCATAACACAAATGTGCTCAAAATATTAAATATCTACATTAGTCTACAGTTGGGCAAATCATCTTCCATGTAATTCATTGAATACTATACTGAAAGTGAAAAAAAGAATGATTGTATAGTTACTCAAAGTATGGTTTCTACTAAATGTATACAAATTTTATATCATAAAATAAAATCATTAAGATGAACCATAAGTGTACTTGTTCAAATTGTTCATCTCTCTCCTTCTATATCCATATCTTTCTCTATCCATCTATCCATATGTGTAGCCATCCATTCATCTATCTGTATACTTACATCTATATTTGTTTATTCATCATCTATTCATCTAGTAATTTATCTATCTGTCAGCAGGGGACAGAATCTGGACTATACTGCAGATATTCTGACATTTCATCCCAATACTTCACTATGAATCTCCGAAGAATAATTTTCTTATATAGCCACGAGACAATTACCACGTTTTCTCACATTATCAAACCTAAGAAATTTAATGTTGATTCAGTATCACCTACCATCTAAGATCTCCTCAGCTGTTCTAATAATGTTCTATGCAGCTGTGTGTGAAGTTTAAGACCTAATAAAGATTTAATACGGACCCATTATTCTCCTTTAATGTAGAGTATTCCTTGCCTATGTGTGTCTTTCACATCTCCACTCTTCTGAAGGGTCCAAACCAGCTATAATGTAGAATGTCCCATAATCCACATTTGTTGGATTGCTTCCCTCATGATTCTTTTTATAGAGACAGATTCTCACTCTGTCACTCAGGCTGGAGTGCAGCGGCACAATTATAACTCACTATAACCTCCAACTCCTGGGTTCAACCAATCCTCCTGCTTCAAACTCCTGAATAGTTGTTACTACCGGCTCTGACTCTTTAAACTCTCTTTTCTATGTTATTATAAAAAGGATTTTGTATTTGACATGTTAAATCCATTGCCATCTTGTTCTTTTTTGAGATATTCAAAATGCCCCTTCATAGTGGCTTCTATGTTCCTTTACTGAGTCCTTGGTAAACTCTGTTCACCTTCATACTACTTGGTATAATAAGCTATTACAGGCACACCTTATACTTTCCCTAGCCCAGACCTGTTATTGGTAATTTCTTCAAATAGCCCTGGCTCAGATCTGGAAGCCGTATGTGCTCACTGCTCTCAGATCCTCTCAGTGGAAAAAGGTGGGAAATTTGTTTGAAACAAAATCATTACTTATACAGATTCTTCAAAGCAAAGTGACCCTAGTTTTTTTTTTTTTTTTTTGAGACAAGAGTCTTACTCTGTCACCCTAGGTAGAGTGTGGCATCATAGCTCACAGCAGCCTCAAACTGTTGGGCTCAAGCGATCCTCTTTTCTCAGTCTCCCCAGTATTTGGGACTGCAGGTGCCTGTCACAAAATTTGGCTAGTTTTTTTCTATTTTTAGTAGAGTCAGGGTCTCACTCTTGCTCAAGCTGGTCTTAAATTCCTAGCTCATGCAATCCATCCACCTCAGCCTCCCAGAATGCTGGGATTACAGGCACAAGGCACCTATCCTGATCTAAGCAAAGTGACTTTTGAGACATTCCTAAAAAATATTTGACACACTAATAAACTAAAGTGAATAAGATCTTCATTTTTCAGAAATTCAACTAGATTCACTTTAAATGACCATTTATGACATTGGCTCATTTTTCAAAACCAGAAAGCTCAGCCCTGTGATACTGCAGAGCCTCTGCAAGGACAGGGCTTGTGAAGAAAATGCTGCAAGGTCAGGGAGGCACTCTCTATGAGCTCAGTGAATCATAGCCATGCAGGGTGTTAGGGTCAGAAATGCTGTAAATTTAGACTTTGATATAAAATGTCCTGGTTTTTAAAAATACTATATGCTCCAAACAATCTGTAGCCTACGGGTCACAACCTACATACAGTATTAAGCAAATTCAATATAAACCAAAGTACCCAGTCTTCCACAAGGAAGGGACTCCTAAATATTACAACAGTGCATGAACTCTTAATCATCCATTCCTTCACAGAAATTTTTGAGAGCACCTACTATACACAAAACTCTATGTTATATGAGTCAATGGTCTATTGCATTCTTAAACTGGGTATATGCATGGCACCCACTCTAATAGCCTTCGGGTCTTTGTGACTTTGAGGGCATCAGGGATGCCCTTACCATCTACCTGCTTCTCTCCATAGTACTTATACCACTTGGTGAATGAGTGGATGGGTGGATGGTCTTCCTTATAGATACTATTATGAGAGAACATTATACAGTACATTCCAATTCACTTAGAAGATAAGAAGGCATCAGATGTTTGGTAATGAACATCAGAAAAGTCTGTTTGTATCCTACAGAGCATCCTGACACTTGCAAAGCTCCTCCTGCCTCACTCTTCAAACTTATTTGTATGAGATGATTTCTAAGGTCCTTCTCTATTCTTATGTAGTTATTAGATTTTGACCACTGATGTCCATTTCTAAACCAGAAGCAGTTCTGGAAAGAGTCTGAGAAATCACATCAGAGGTTGGCTTAAAGCAATTCATTTTTTATTTTTTGCAATGGTTAGAATATATGGGGCCAAAGAAAAAGAAATCAGCATTAAAGTTTCTTTTATGACAATCAATAATTCTGTTTATAAACTGTCAGAAAAGAGAATATTACTTTTTCATTTTGTAATTTATCTTATTTACAACACAATATATGGATAACTCATGATTACTAAAGTTATTGTTATACAACTGGATTAATATTTAGACCAAAACTAAAAGAAGAAAAAACTAAACAAAAACAAATAACAAGACATACACAAAAGAACTAGGTCCCCTCCATAAGATGCCCATAGCAACCAAAAATGAAAGATTTTCTCATTACCATACTTTTCCTAGGGAAGAGGAGGTATACTGTTGTATTTGGAATGACAACCTGGAAAGGGGCAAAGAAAAACAGTTTCTTCCCAGATGGCATGTTTGTGCTTGCTGCACCATCTGTGGCAGATGTGAGTTTTCCATAACACACAGGCCAAGACTATAGAGGGTTGGGCCCTGGGTGCATATCTCTACTACATAATTGGCAGAATTGAGTGAATAAGCCAAATACACTACCCCAGCCCCAGCATTATACTTCCAGGGCCTATTTCCTTCCCCAAGCCCTCTGACCAAATATCAAAGAGAGGTGTTGGAAGAAGACTAGCTGAAGGCTTATAGTGCAGATAACCCAAAGTAGCTGTAACATAACCTTTAGAAACACAATTTTACAGGAACTGAGATATGGGTAGTAAAGCTGCACCTGGGAGGGCTGTACAGACAACTCAACTGAAGGGAGTGGTTTGGATGGATGATGTGGACATTTTCTATAAGCAGAGATTTGAAAAACATGTCCTACATATCATGCAAAAATAGGAATCATGCATTGGCAAACTTTGATTTTTCAAGAGAAGCTGAAATCTTGTAATTTTTAAATACAGCAATTACACCTAACAAAAAGGTACACATATGATCTTCAAATGATAAAGAATATTCATAGCAGCTTTTGAAAAAACTAAAAATATAAATAATATGTGGCTTATTCATGTAATAGAATAGTATGCATTAACTAGAATGAATATCGCTAACCACAATGACATGGGTAGATCCCAAAAGCATGACATTGAGTGAAAAAAGCCAGGCACAAAAGCAAACGCACAATATGATTCCATTTATGTAAAGTTCAGAAAATAACCTATGGAGCTGAAGTCTGGCAGAACTTCCTCGAAAGACATGAGGAGGGATTCAGGAATGGTGGGATTTCTTGATCAGGGATCAGTTTGTAAAAATTAGTTGAGCTGTACCATTATAATGTATTTATTTTTTGGTACTGTACACTTCAATAAAAAGTTAAAACAAAACAAAACATTGTGCAGGACAAACTGAATTTTACCCAAGGGCTTCCTGTTTATGACTGTGCTCTGATGGAATTTAGGCAAACATTAGACACTTTGGATACAAATATTAATAAAATCCAGTTCATACTTTCATGTTTCTGATTCATCCAGTTAACAAATATATTTGCAACTTAAATATACTTGAATAAATAAGAATATGACCATTCTAAACCAAACAGGAGGGTTGTCATACCTTAGGTGCTGTAGGGCTTACACTACATGGAGGGACACGTATGGGACTATTGAGTTAACACTGACTGTCAGATTCAAGGTCTAAGAAGGAATATTTAAGTGCAAGGAGGATGAACATCTAACTGCCCTGTACTTCTGAGGCACAAGTATTCTCTTTATGGGTGTAGCTGCTTTACTTCAACAATTTGGGTCATTTCTCTGGAGAGTGGGAAGAAAGGATGGTCAGATTGTTTTTTTTTTTTTTTTGCAGTTTTTGGCCGGGGCTGGGTTTGAACTCGCCACCTCTGGCATATGGGGCGGCGACCTACTCCTTTGAGCCACAGGCATTGCTCCAGATTCTTTTATTTACTTATTTATTTATTTTTGGAGACAAAGTCTCACACTGATGCCCTGCCTATGCTATGGCATCACAGCTCACAGTAACGTCAAATTCCTGGACTCAGGCAATCCTCTTGCCTCAGTCTCCCAAGTAGCTGGGATTACACACACCTGCCACAACAACTGGCTGCTTTTTCTATTTCTAATAGAGACAGGGTCTCCCTTTTGCTCAGGCTGGTCTCAAACTCCTGAGCTCAGGTGAACCATCCGCCTCGGCCTCAGGATTACAGGTGTCAGTCACTGCACCTGGCCCCCATGGTCAGACTCTTTATGCCAAGAGAGAATGGATTCTGCTAACCCAGGAGAAATAGGCTGCTCCCAAATCTACACAACAATCAGGAAGATCCACTGGAGTCACCACTTACACCAGTGAGTCTTTGTTACTAGAATTAGAAAACTGTCCCCTCTGGAAAGATTATGTCTTGGAATGAGTGGAAAAGGAGGCACAAATAATTTCTTTTCAGAGGATAGTATCTTCCCTGCTCTTAAGTCTCCCTAAATGTCAGTGAAGTCACAGCCTTCAAAAGGGAAAGTTTTATGGATCCCAAAGGGTATCACCTATACACACATGTCTGCCTGTATACCATGTATGTTGGAGCCCAGAAGGAGCTCATAGAGCTGGTTTGCAGTTCCACTGACATGTCTATGTCAGGGCTGACAGCTTGTTAAAGCTAAAACTTTTTTAAAAAGTCTTGAGAAATATGATTATTATAATAGCTTCAGTAAATAGAAGAAAACAAAAGCTTGGCTTTTTTCTCAGGTACATCTGGAGGCAGAGTTTTATACTTTACCCAGATTGATAAATATTTTATTAGTCTGTACTGATGAGAGATTTTTGAAACTGTAATTTATAAATACTCATTCACTTAAGAATCTCATAAACTATTTTTTCAAATCAGGTATTTCTTGAATGACTCTGACTGCACTTTCAATGGCCAGCTGCCATGCATTATTAAATTTCCTTTTTTTTCTTCAGAATCTTCCAGTAGACGTCTAGAGTTTAGCTAGAAGTCTTGGCTACGATACAAACAGTGATGGAAAACACATGAGCAGTAACAAGTTTTAATCTTGCTTCTCAGTACTAACATGGACTAATCTGTGGAAGCAGTTTATTCCAGTATCACCCAGGGTGCAGCTACACCCGGGGCTGTATGGAAGGGTGTTTTTTCTTTTAAATGTAATATCTCCACATCTTTTCTTCTTAAATAGTGCTGACAACATTTACATTATAGATAAGTAGTACATAGTGGACAAATTCTACTTTCAAGAGGACTACTCTCTTCTGACAGGTATGTTTCATGTACTAGTGTATAAACTATTTTATAGTCCATATGAAGGATATATTAATGTTATTAATAAATGCTTATAAGTAATATGATCAAGTTCAAAGCTAATTTCTATAATTTCTTAATCAGCATGAAAATATAAATAAATATATACCTGAAATTATTGTATTATTATGTCTTAAAATGAATTTATTTTAAATATGTGACTTTTTTATAGCTAAGTGAAAACTTGTCATTATACTTTACTATAAATGTTAACACGACTGACTTTAAAAATCATTTAAGTAAGCATCTTGCATGTTCTTTTAGAAAAATAACATTACTATAATAATTAATGATAATGAAGTTTGGTGATATCACAGGTATATTAAATAGAACAGTAAATATTTCTTTCAATATGGTATTTTCTAATGTGTTTTAAAAATTTGTGAATTATACAAGTGTTATTTTTCCTTACACACAGCATATCCCTATTTTACCTTGATAAGTGCCTTCTTTATTCTTATTTAAGGAAATGGCACTAAACAGTTAAAGTGGAAATCTATATAATTCCAAGAAAGAATACTTACCTGCAATAGTTTAACCAGTTCTATACTCAATATGAAAGATTAGGAACTGCTTTTCACAGCATCCTTATCAGAATTTAACACACTCAAAGATTTCCTTTGTCCCCTTCAAACCAAATTTTTGATTAAATCTTACATAAAAAAAATCAAACAATGTATTTGATATTCTACTTCCTAATTATCTAAATAGAGCATAGCATTCTTCCATGTTAATTATTTAGAGGTATGGCAGCCAAGAAACATTGGCCACATGTGCAGAGACTGAGTCATAAAGAACCTTGAGGGGTTTTTATTTCTCTAAAAGAAGGTGGTGTTTTTCATCCCACCAAGAATCACTGAGCTGTAGAAAAAATAAAGAAAGAAGAAAGAAAGAGGGGGAAAGGAGGGAGAGAGGGAGAAAGGGGGAGAGGGAGAGAGGGAGAGGGAGAGGAAGGGGGAGAGAAAGAGAGAGAGAGAGAGAGAGAGAGAGAGAGAGAGAGAGAGAAAGAGATAGATAGATAGATAGATAGATATAGATAGATCACAAGCCCACACACATAAAAATACCCTGATGTTTTTAGTTTGTTTTTGGCAATAAGCAATATATAGTAGTGGAAAGGAGAGGATATGCAGTCTTCTGTTACAACTAATTACTAAATAAAGGATAAATATTCTGATACTTGATCTGAGGTTTGAAACAAAATAGATTAACTTTACAAGCACAAGTCTTGAGGCACTATAGGAAATATCAGGAAAAAAGAGAGATAGGAAAGATTTTTTTGTTTAAGACAATAGCTAGGTTGCTAGATACATGGAAAAACTGATGAAGGATAAAATGAGTATAAAAAGAAGAGCAGCCAGAAGTTCTTTAATTAGAATGCTATGAATACCTCTGAGGTAAAATTGATTATTTAAGGAAAATGTTGCCTTTAAAAGTATCCATGAACAAATAAATGGTAGTTGATGTTTCTAAATGCATGCTTGAATTTTTTTTTTTTTTTGCAAGCTTGAATTTTTAACTGATTTGCTAACTTTCAAGGCTGTGCCTTGATTATAGTTGAACTTAGTTTCACAGATTCCTTCTGTGAGATGTGTGGAACATGTTATACCACATTTATGTACTTAGATCTACTACTAGTACCTGTGAATTCACAGGCATATTTAAACCAAAGGGAAAAGTTGCCAAGCAGACCTTTAAATGTGAGATTTAGAAGCATAGTGACTTATTTACCTAGTAATAGTGTCTGAGACGAAATACCCTTTCACTTAGACCAACTTTCCATTCTAAGTTTGTGGACCAGTTAATTGGAAAAAAAGAAGCTTATATACTGCTTAGCTATACTTCAGCCCTGCTAAGAACTCTTTTCAGAACTTAGCCAAACCTCTTCACCTAGTCCTTTACAGGAGAAAGTCTGTTTATCATCTAGAACTATAAGTCCATTTAGAGGAGGCTGTGCAGTTTGGTGGAAAGCACGATCAACAGAAGTGAGGAAGCCCTTAGCTCTACCACCTCTAGTGAGCTTTCCATGCCCCATGTCTCAGCTTCCTCCTCTGAAAAAAGCGGATCCTGAAGGGAAAGTCTCAAAGGCCTCTCTTAGCTCTAAACAGTCATGATTTATTAGTACAAGTAGTAGCACTGGAATAATACTTCAAATAGTATTCTGATTAAGAGAAACTTGAAACCAAAACCAAAGCTTTCCATGAGTAGAGAACACTGGCAGAACTGGTCTGAATCAGGGAAATATTGAGTTTTCCTGAGAACAAGATATAAATATTTTTAAAAGTTCTAAAGATAGCACAATCTGTGCTGCCAAAACTCAGAAAATAGAGCTTGAACCAAACTAAAAGTCACATCATTTTAAATAAAAGATAATATTCTTTATATTCTTTCTGAACAATAGGAAAAAATTCCCCTATAAAGTGTTCCTTCCTAGACATTCCAATAACTTCTATTGGTTAAATAGTTGCACAGCTGGAGTAGGGAGATTTTAGGACCTATAAACACTTGCACTTTTCTTTTCTTTCTTTCTTTTTTTTTTTTTGAGACAGAGCCTCAAGCTGTCACCCTGGATAGAGTGCTGTGGCATCACAGCTCACAGCAACCTCCAATTCCTGGGCTCCAGCAAGTCTCTTGCCTCCGCCTCCCAAGTAGCTGGGACTACAGGCACCCGCCACGACACCTGGCCATTTTTTGGTTGCAGCCGCCATTGTTGTTTGGCAGGCCCAGGCTGGATTCGAACCCGCCAGCTTAGGTGTACGTGGCTGGCGCCCTAGCCCGTTGAGCCACAGGCGCCAAGCCTTCACTCGCACTTTTCAAGGTTGGGGAAGAGACCTAGCAACATGAGATGAAGAGTGTAAATGAATTTCTTGTGGAATCAAGGTCTCATTTTTTCTTTGCAAGCAACTAGGATAGGAGAATATAGTGAGATTAGGTTAATTTTATATGGCTAATAGAAGACAAAACCAGTATAGAGAAAAGAATTTGCCAGAGGACATTTTTGGTCTCAATATACTTTTTAAGACAGAGTCTCTCACTTTGTCATCTCAGTAGAGTGCTGTGGCCTCACAGCAACCTCAAACTCTTGGGCTCAAGTGATTCTCTTGCTTTAGCCTCCTGAGTAGCTGGGACTACAGGCTCCTAGCACAATGGCCACCTATTTTTAGAGGTAGGGTCTCACTTTTGCTTAGGCTGGTCTTGAACTCCTGAGCTCAGGCAATCCACCTGCCTTGGCCTCCCAGAGTACTAAGATAATAGATGTGGGCCACCGCACCTGGCCTTCAATATAAAGATGTTTCTAACAGTCATAGATGTGAACAATATCTCTGTGATGCCTTGAGGGGCTATGCTCCCCATGAGTCCTCTCCCTGCAGCTATTCAAGAAGAGTAGATATGCTCCCTGGTCCCAAATGTTCAGGAACCTCTACCACCAGAATGAACTTACAACTACGTGACGTTCCTGCTTCCAGAGGTCTCCATCTCTCACTCATCAGGAAAGAGCCCAACTACTGTATCAGGTGGCTGCCCCTGTGCTCAGCAACTAGAATTCTTCTAAATGCTATAGATTAATGCTCTTGCCTAAAACTAGCAGGCAGAAGTCACAATTTCTTTTTCTTTTTTTGGACAAGGTCTCACTCTGTTGCCCTGGGTAGAGTGCTGTGGGGTCATCACAGCTCACGGCAACCTCAAACTTGCCTCAGTTTCCTAAGTAGCTGGGACTACAGGCACCCGCCATAATACCTGGCTAATTTTCCTATTTTTTTTTAAAGTAGAGATGGAGTCTTGCTTTTGCTCAGGCTGATCTTTAACTCCCGAGCCCATCTTAGCTTCTCAGAATGCTAGTGTTACAAGTGTGAGCCACTATGTCTGGCCCTGGAAGTCTCAATTTCATATTTTCATTTTACCTCAGTTTTGATTAAAGGCAGGAAGGGTCTCATGTAACTTAGTCTAAGAAAGAAGAGCAAGAAAGGGAGGGGGGGTCCTGGCTGATACTTCTCCTGATGCCACAGTGGGCTGGTCAGCACCCAAGGGAGGGATGTGGAAAAGAAGCAAGCCCTCCCACCCTTCTGCTTCCTCCATTCTGTGCCCTGTATGCCTTCTTATTCTTTGAGCTCCCAATTCCTATTCTTCACACCTGACCTGTTCCATTTCCTGAACACAGCCTCAACCCAGCACAGGTAGTGGCAGTAGGTAGGATTCTCCTGACTGTGATATGAGGCTTAAAGAATCTGAGTAACCAGGATGTGGTGTGCAAATGAGCGGAGGCTAGTCCTCAAGCCTGCTGCCAGGCCACAGGAACACCAAGATGTGTTTTTGGCATCCTACTTTGGATCTCTAACATATTCCTGTTGTTTTACGTATATTTTTTGAAGTTCCATAGCTTTCTTAGTTTTGTGTTTCAGGTATATAATGTATTAAATAGATTTTTCTGGTTTAGACTGGGAAACTAAAGTCTATATTAATTCAAAGTTTCTATAAGAAAAGACAAATTAAAACAACCAATTTTAGCAATAACTTCATCAAATTCTTCATTTCCTATAGTTCAGAGAAATGGGGTTATGCCTCAAGAAATTGTGACTCCCCAAACAATTTCCCATGTAGGTGGTTTTGCTTAACTTTTGGGTAAAGATAGATAAGAACAGTATATATGGGAAACTTTTAATTCTACTAATCGTGAAATCACTCTAATGCTATGTACGTATTAGGAAAAGAAAAGTTACGTAGGACCGAAGCAAAGAAAATTCTGTTGGCATGCTGATATTTAAAGCATTTTTAAAGCAAATAATTTAAAAAACCATGACAAGAAAAAATTGTTTCACTCATAATCCCACTATACCTTTATGTAATTTCAATCTTTTTTCACGTATGTATATTTTTATAGATATCCTTAGATCTACTAAATTTTAAACAATAAACTGAGAGTTATGGATAGATAGACTATGGTAAACAATTTTATTTTCAAAGCTCTGGAGACCATACATCTAGCATTAAAACCAAATACTACCTACTCCATGAGTCACAGTGTATACAGTTGTTGTCTATTTACTGCTTGTTAATCTTGGTATTTTTTTAGTTTTTCTATTAATGCACCTGAATTCAAGGGTTAACGTTAATAATAATCCCATATTTACTTGACAGCAGTTGATTAGGAATTGCAGGTTTTTTGAGTAGGGAAGTGTGGGAGAGAAGAGGATGAAGAAGGATATGTGCTAGACTCCACAGATTCAGTTTCTTGATAACACACACCACGCCTAGGGTACAGTGGGTACTTGGTAAATTTTGACTAGAATAGCTCTTGCAACCTCAAAGAAAGCCAAACACAAGCCCTCAAATGACAGTGTACTTCTATAGCTTCTTGTTGCCAAGGTCAGAGAAGGTCAAGAGCAGAGCTGTTCACCTAGAAGACAGAGCTGTAAACATTAAAAGAATAAACATTACGGCTCAGCGCCTGTGGCTCAACGGGCTAAGGTGCCAGCCACATACACCTGAGCTGGCAGGTTTGAATCAAGCCCGGGCCCGCCAAACAACAATAACGGCTACAACCAAAAAAATAAAATGGCTGGGCGTTGTGGCGGGCGCCTGTAGTCCCAGCTACTTGGGAGGCAGAGGCAGGAGACTCGCTTGAGCCCAGGAATTGGAGGTTGCTGTGAACTGTGATGCTACAGCACTTTATCCAGGGTGACAGCTTGAGGCTCTGTCTCAAAAAAAAAAAAAAAAAAAAAAGAAAAAAAAAAAGGCTCGGTGCCCGTGGCACAAGCGGCTAAGGCACCAGCCACATACAACTGAGCTGACAGATTGGAATCCAGTCTGGGCCTGCCAAACAACAATGATGACTGCAACCAAAAAATAGCCGGGTGTTGTGGCAGGTGCCTGTAGTCCCAGCTATTTGGGAGGCGGAGGCAGGAGAATCACTTGAGCCCAGGAGTAGGAGGTTGCTGTGAGCTGTGATGCCACAGCATTCTACCCAGGGTGACAGCTTGAGGCTCTTTCTCAACAACAAAAAAAGAATAAACATTAAAGAACAAACTGGAATTGGGGACCAGCTTGGACTTAGCTAAAATCCAAGAGTTGAATTTCCTAGGGAATGAGAATTTTAGAGGGAGAGGCAAATTTAGGAATTAAGCATCAAGGAGCCAGGAACCACACAGAAGCCTGAGGTCAAACATAATGGGTCATAGTTAGACAGGCAGCCAAGAAACAGAGACATTGTGCCAGTGACAACATAACGATGAAAACAAAGCCCTGGCAATCTTCACCAGTACCCCATGCCAGGATTCCCAGAATGATCAGAATATGAAATATCAATCGCCTGCCAGCAGGAATGCCCTATGGCTGCTAAGGCACAGTAGTCAGCTCAGCTGTGATTCTCACCCACAGCTATCCACAGCTATATTGTTGAATAGATATACACAGGATGGCAATTTGTAGATTGGTTGTACAGGAAGTGATGAAAGTGTGCCTATTAAGACACTAGATTTCTGGATAAAAGAACTCAGTGCCCCATGCATGGGCTGTAGCAGAAGGTGGACCAGAACAGGGAACTCAGTCTCAGTGGCTCCATATATATCTGGTATGTGATATTGGGGAAGTTGTTCAAGTTCTTGTGTCTCATTTCCTCCTTTTTTTAATATGAGGGACAAATCTAGAATAAGCTCTGAGTTGACATTTCTATAAAGTAGAGTACAGATGGGGGGCTAGGGCTGGTTTTAAAATGGAATTCAGAATAGGATTACTAAAATATAAAAAGCTTTTGTCATTCTCAGATCTGTCCTATAATCTTCTTCCTAGAATAATTGAGTGTGGATCCTCACAAGAATACCACACATACCTGACTGGTCTTATCCAGTTACCCTGTGGACAAATGTTCATGTCACCAATTAGATTTTTTGAGCATATAAGGAATTAATAATGTAATTATCAGGTTAATAACTAATGACAGTAGGCTATTCTAATCTTCCTCATGATTAAAAAAGACATACCATATATAAATGATAGTACAGGAAAAAGGAAGCCCATAGAGATGCTAAAAAGTTGATTTCTGGGTTCTGGGAAATTGTTACCAGGTGGGATTTGGGGCAGGTAGGTCTTCTTGAGCCTGGACTGACTCTGACTGACTCTGGGAGTCTCCTGCAGTTCAGTCTCTCTCTGGCACTCAGGCACTGAAGGCCTGGTGTGCTACAGGGTAACTAAGGCTGAGAGATGTTTTATGCAGCCCTCTGCAGTAGCAGTGAGTGGATGCCCTCCTGCCAGAACTTAGACTTACTAATGTGCATCTCTAGGATACATCTATTTTGGATGATTTCAAAATGTTTTTAATTTTTGAAATTTTCTAAGAATGTACACATTTCACAAGTAGTATTTAAAAAACTATGATATGTAAATACTACTGGGGAAATACCTGCCATCAGACAGCAATGAATTATGCTCTGAAGATTCTTATTTGTACATTCTAATTTTGTGTAAGTTTTAAAAAATACAACTGAAGGCCAGGCATGTTGGCGCATACCTGTAATTCTAGCACGCTGGGAGGCTGCAGTGGGAAGATTGCTTGAGCTCAGGAGTTTTACCAGCCTGAGGAAGAATGAGACACTGTCTCTACTAATAAAACAGAAAAATCCCCAGGTGTAGGCTGGGTGCAGAGGCTGTAATCCTAGCACTCTGGGAGGCTGGCGCGGGAGGATTGCCTGAGCTCATAGGTTCAAGACCAGCCTGAGCCAGAGGGAGACATCGTCTCTAAAAATACCTGGGCATTGTGGCAGGCACCTGTAGTCCCAGCTACTTGGGAAGCTGAGGCAAGGGAATTACTTGAGCCCAAGAGTTTGAGGTTGCTGTGAGCTATGACTTCACAGCACTCTACTGAGGGTGATAAAGTGAGACTCGATCTCAAAAAAATAAAAAATAAAAAATAAAAATCAGCCAGGTATCATAGCAGGTGCCTGTAGTCCCAGCTACAGGGGAGGCTGAGGCAGGAGGATCACTTGAACCCAAGAGTGTGAAGTTGCCATGAGCTATCCTGATGCCTGGGCAACACAGCAAGAGTCTATCTTAATAGGGGGAAAAAAAATGCAGCTGAAAATAACTTAGCCCTACCCCAAACTAACAAACAAAACTCTATGGAAAGATGACTAAGAAAGAACAGTCGAGATATCAGATGGTTTGGATCATGTATGTATTTGACAATACAACAGATTAGAAGGATAAAGATTCCAATGACAATATAGAAAAAGTGACTATGAGAGTTAAATTGAGGAGGATAAAGAGAAATCGCTTAAGTAAAACCTCAGATGTTGTCTAAAGGGATGCTGAGGATATTCCTTTGAAAGGGGTGACGATATTAAGACAATAGAAAGATGTTGGGAACAGAGAGCTAGTTTTGATAATCTGCTTTTACTTCTATAAACATATATTATAGGCTTGTCGCCTGTAACTCAGCGGCTAGGGCGCCAAGCACATGCACCAGAGCTGGCAGGCTCAAATCCAGTCCAGGACTGCCAAACAACAATGACAACTGCAACCAAAAAATAGCTGGGCATTGTGGCAGGTGCCTGTAGTCCCAGGTACTTGGGAGGCTGAGGCAAGAGTATCGCTTAAGTCCAAGAGTTGGAGGTTGCTGTAAGCTGTGACACCACGGCATTCTACTGAGGGCAACATAGTGAGACTCTGTCTTAAAACAAAATAAAACAAAACAAAACCAAAAAAACCCAAATAAACAAACCCAAATACATGGTTGGCTGTTGTCGTGCGCAACATGTAGTTCCAGCTACTTGAGAGGCTGAGGCAAGAGGATTACTTGAGCCCCAAGAGTATGAGGTTGCTGTGAGCTATGACTTTGTCTTGAAAAAATAAAATAAAATAAATACATTTATTAGTTTTCTACTTATAAAAGTAATACTTATGACTCATAATGAAAATTACAGAAAAAAAAAAAAAAGACACAGTCATTTATGGTTTTACCACTCAGAGTTTATCATCAATCAGGTATATATCTGACAGGTTTTGTTTGTGAGTATAAGTATACTATATATATATATATATATTTTTTTTTTTTTTTGAGACAGAGCCTCAAGCTGTCACCCTGGATAGAGTGCTGTGCCATCACAGCTCACAGCAACCTCCAATTCCTGGGCTCAAGCGAGTCTCTTGCCTCCACCTCCCAAGTAGCTGGGACTACAGGCGC
>CAUYON010193373.1:0-11335 GCA_963573935.1 Arctocebus calabarensis | reverse complement strand
ACCTTTCAAATCGGTGAAGATAAAAATTAACAAAACTGGCTCAGCGCCCATAGCACAGTGGTTAAGGCACCAGCCACATACACCAAAGGTGGTCTGTTCGAACCCTGCCTGGGACAGCTAAACAACTACAACAAAAAAGTAACTAACCAGCTCGGTGCCTGTGGCTCAACAGGCTAAGGCGCCAGCCATGTACACCTGAGCTGGCGGGTTCGAATCCAGCCTGGGCCCGCCAAACAACAATGATGGCTACAACCAAAAAATGGCCAGGCATTGTGACGGCGCCTGTAGTCCCAGCTACTTGGGAGGTGGAGGCAGGAGACTTGCTTGAGCCCAGGAGTTAGAGGTTGCTGTGAGCTGTGATGCCACGCACTCTATCCAGGGTGAGGGCTTGAGGCTCTGTCTCAAAAAAAAAGCTAGCCATTGTGGCTGGTGCCTGTAGTCCAAGCTACTTGGAAGGCTGAGGCAAGAGAATCTCTTAAGCCCAAGAGTTGGAGGTTGCTGTGAGCTGTGACGCCACAGCACTCTACCCAGGGTGACATAGTGAGACTCTATGTCAAAAAACAAAAAAAAAAGAAAGAAAGAAAATTAACAAAACTATTGGCGACAATATGGAAAAAGAGACACTTTCATATGAGATTGGACAATTAAGTTTGTAAACTTGTCCTAGAAAAAGTGCTACTCATGTCATTGCTGAATATCACTATAGTCACCTTTGAAGCACTCCCCTTGGGAAGCCATGCACTGATGCCAGCACTTAGTCCACCCATCGAAGAAATTGTGGAACTCTTTGTTTCGCAAGGTCTGACAGTTAAGTTTGGGAATTCATCCTAGAAAAAGTGCTTTGAAGGGTGGAGTAGGTGCTAGTATAGCTTCCCAAGGGGGGTACTTCAAAGGTGGCAGTAGTGCTATTCAGCAGTGAGGTATACAGCACTTCTTCTGGGATGAGTTCATGAATTTAACTGTCTGACCTCAAATATTGGTAGAAATATAAACTGATAGGTACTTTTTGAGGCAGTTCTGTATGAAAATGAAAACTGTGAATACTCTATAACCCAAGAGACTCACTTGAAGCAATTTACATTACAGTAATATCCCAGAGAAAAATGTTTGTTGCAGTGATGTTTATATTATTATCAATAGTAATGATAATGTACATAGGTCATTATGAAAGTTTTGAGATACACAAAAATCAAGAAACATAAAATCTGTGTGAAGCCCTCCCAGCAACACTGATAAGCCAAGCAAGCTGAAACTTGCACACGTTAACTGGAAAGTTGTAGTTGACTGTGTTTCTTGGAAGTTAAATAATGGCCCATGACTCAAAACTTTCCTAGTGACCCACTAAATTAATTTATAAATATTTATTTACTTCCCATTGTGTGTCCAGTTCAGTTATAATCTGTGAGGATTCAGTAGTGTACCCAAAAACAAGGTTCCTGCTTTCATGGAGCTAATGGTTTGGAGATGGTAGAGGGAAACCAACAGTAAACAGTTAAAGATATCAAGGTGATTCCAGTCTCTGATAGGTGCTATGAAGGAAGTCATCATGTTAATAAGATAATAATTTGGCAAGCAAACAGGGATGTTTTTTGAGATGGAGACTCATAAGTAGCCTTTCTGAGTAACCAATATTTGAGCTGAGACGTGAAAGATCAAAAGAGTTAGGCAGATGAAGATCTGGGAGGAGGTGGTCCAGGCACATGCAAAGGACGGAAGTGATGATGACCTTTCTGTTCAAGGAGCGACAGAAGCAAGATGTAAGGATGACATTAGAGATAGGTGCCAGAACTTGCATCCGTGGTTTAAAACTTCAGATTTTAATCTAAATACAAAAAGAAGCCCTTGGAGAGTTTTAGTCAAGAGAGTGGTTTGATCTGCTGTGTCTCACAAAGATCACACTGGCTATATGGAGTGTGAATTGTAAAGAGCAAGTATGGAAGCAGCAGGCTGGGCTTCATGACTCAGACCTATAATACTAGTATTTTGGGAAGCTGAGCCAGGAGGATCACTTGAAGATATGAGTTCAGGAGCAGCCTAGACATAAAAAAAATTTTTAATTAGCCAGGTATGGTGACATATGTGTATAGTCCCAGCTCTTGGGAAGCTAAGCCAGGAGGATCACTTGAGCCCAAGAGTCTAAGGTGAGAGTCAGCTTGATAATGCTGCTTTACTCTAGCCTGGGAGATAAAGCGAAACCTTGTCTCAAGAGAAAAAAACAAAAAGAATGGAAGTAAGAGGCCAAATCGAATGTGCATCAGTAAGACTTGGTTAAGTAAATTTGAGACATATAATGAAATACTGTACAGCCATGAGCAAAAATGGATGTTTACTTACTGAAGTGGAAAAATATCATTGACATATTATTGAATTATAAAAACATGTCATGGAATATGATATATGTTACTTCATGCAATTGAATATGAATATATTTGAGGGGTGCATTGAGACGTGTCTCAGATTTCAGGTGAGTTTTCTTTTTTCTGTTTTTATACATCATGGGTATCTAATGACTGTAATTTTTGTAATATTTTAATTTTTTTTTTACTTTCACCATCTATCTGAGACTGTTTTTTACCATATACTAAAGGTTATATTTGAGAAGATTTTAAGTCTTTGGACAAAAGGCATTCTGAAATTAATTTTTTATTTATTTTTACTGTTCTTCTGCCTTGGTACTGCTTTATGTGTTCAGTGGTTGACAGGTTAGTCACAGTATTTCATTTTTGTTTTTTTGAAACGAGATTTTGCTCTGTTATCTGTGGCAGAGTGCAATGATATAATCATAGCTCACTGTAACCTGGGCTCTTGGGCTCAAACAGTCCTCCCACTTCAGCTTCATAAGTAACTGGGATTATGGGGTGCACAACACGAGGCCTAATTTTTTTTTTAATTTTTGTAGAGACAGGATCTTGCTATGTTGGGCAGGCTGGCCTCAGTAATCCACCCACCTTGGCCACATTAAGTATTAAGAATACAGATGTGAGCCCCTGCATCTGGCAGTATTTTTAATCTTACTGAATTATTCGTGAAATTTAGGTATAACCAAAAAAATAGATATGCCAAAGAAGCATGTAAGAAATCTTATTTCTTTTCTTTCTTATTTCCTAAACAGAATGAAGAGTTGAGTATCTTATATCCAGCTGCCATTGTGACTATTGATGGATTTAGCCTTTTTCAATCTCTTCGTGCTTGTCGAAATCAGGTAGCAAAAGGTAATGTTTTGGCAAGAAATATTTAATTTCTGATGGTGTTTATTTTATTTATTGTGACCTACTTATAGAATTAAATATGTCTTCTAAATAAAAAAGCCTTCTTGAACTAGATGTAAGGGGAAAACTCTGCTCTTGCAGACATAGACATGCATGTTAGGTTGATTACTTAGCAAAATAAAGACAAGGATTGAAATATCGACACCCTTAATGTGTTGCCAGTGGATAGCTTGGCTAGCATGGAAACAGCAGGCTTTCTTCACTCATTCAGTAGTGTCTTGGCTAGTTAGAAATGGTTGCCCCTGTATCAGCGATTGACATTGGGATGAGGCATTTAGTCGCATCTAGCTGAGGTACCAAATTTTCACTAAATCAGAAACTCTAAGGTCTTTATAGTGAAGGAAATCTTGTGAATCCACATTGCTCCCACTCTTGCTGAGGACAAGATACCACTATGTGCAGGGGGAATTTTGCTGACAGTAAGCAGGACCCAGCAGGGAGTCAACATCAGCTTCTTTTTACTAACTTGGAACAATTCTGAGTGGAGAAAGCTAGAGGCCTAAACTTAATATATATATAGGTGACTACATTATTTCCAGACTTAGTGATGAAAATTGTCCAAATAATCATGAATTCTGTTACTACATATAGTTTATATTCTAATACTATTGTATCTTAGGAAGAGGAGCCATTGATTGTAAGATACAGTATTATTTTATGTGCAGCTAAGAAGAAAAAAATGTTGCCAGTGAAATATACACCAGCAGTTTTAAGACCCCAATTTTAGATGTTAAAATTTGAAGAACAGTCTTAAAATTAATGAAAATAAAAGTGATAGTGCTGACTTGCCCTTTTCGTCTGAGATTGGGTGCAGGAGCTTGGTGTTCCTAAAATGAAGTTTAATTCCTAAATGGTTGAGACAGCTTCTTGAAAATATAAGCTAATTAAGAGATGTTTACTGCTTCATAAAAATTATTTCTAAATCTAGAGTGGACTGTAAGATGCAAAATAAGCAATTTCTTTCAGGGTAAAATTCAGCATTTATATTGCAATAAAAACTTTTGTCTGTCTTTTTTAGCAGATTAATGTGATTGGTAAACCTCTGAAGTCTTGGTTATGTGGTTCTTTAAAGGTACTTGCATTTATATTAGGTCCAAGTTTGTTTGGATTTTTATACCTATTTTCATAACCTTTTAAATTATTTTAATTTAACCCATCATAAATTTCATTATTGTGAGAACATTTAAAATACCATAAATGTAGATGTCCAGAGAGACCAACAATTTTCTGTAGATAAGAAATCTCTTGGCGCGGCACCTGTAGCACGGTGTTTATGGTGCCAGCCGCATGCACCAAGGATGGCAGGTTTGAACCCGGCCGGGCCAGCTAAATGACAATGACAACTGCAAAAACAATTGCCTAGTATTGTGGCAGGTGCCTGTAGTCCCAGCTGCTTGGGAGGCTGAGGCAAGAGAATCTCTTAAGCCTAAGAGTTTGAGGCTGCTTTGAGCTGTGATATGGCATTCTACCAAGGGTGACATGTCTTAAAAAAAATAATAATGCTCTTAATTAAATTAAAAATAGATAATTATGTTATAACTGGTATTATCAACCATTTAATTTTTCACCATTTTTGAATTCCTGTTTATTTGTTGTGTATAAGACTATAAATGCATTTTGTCTCCTAGGAAGTAAGGATTAAGCCACTTAATACCCTCTGATTTTAAATTACTCTAAAAACAATTCTGGTTACCTAGCCACAAATTGTTGTGACAGTTATTTTAGCACCTAGGGAAGTTCTCTCTTCTTAGCCTTATTATCAAATCTTTAGTGTTTACAGCAGCGGTTTTCAACCTGTGGGGCGCAACCCACAGGAACTGTATTCACGGGCCGTGGCAATAGGAAGGTTGAGAACCACTGGTTAGAGGATTATATTTTTTCTTCATTAAAATACTTTCCAGAATAAACATCCAGAATTTTGCAATACTGGTATGTACCATAAGAATTTACTGATAAATGAACCTACACAAGAGGTGTAACTTTCATTATGCCTTAAATAGCAGGGCTGAGGCTAGAGATGGACATTTCATTAATTTTTCTGGCAGTGCCACTGTTGCCAACA
This sequence comes from Arctocebus calabarensis, assembly GCA_963573935.1. Lineage (NCBI taxonomy): Eukaryota > Metazoa > Chordata > Mammalia > Primates > Lorisidae > Arctocebus > Arctocebus calabarensis. The sequence continues at coordinate 6,004 of CAUYON010193373.1, read as the reverse complement.
TACCTTTCTATCATATGACCTCTTTTACCTAGATTAGAGCCCTTGCTATACATGTGCTCTGCCAGGTACACATGTTGGGCTTTTAGTTTGTCACTGAGTAAGGGCTGGTTGCAGTTCCCAGGATTTTACCTACTTTCTTAAGGGGAAGAAATTGCTTATTTTGTATCAACTGCAGTTTGAAACCACCTTGATTTTTATAGTATCTTAGGAATTTTAATAGTCTTCTTAAATTACTTAAGTGTTTCAAAATCTCTCATGGTAGTTCAATATAGTCTTTTAAATGTTTACATATTCAGCAGCGCCCATAACTCAGTGAATAGGGTGTTGGCCCCATAACACTGAGGCTGGTGGGTTTGGACCCGGCCCAGGCCAGCTAAAACAACAATGACAACTACAACAAAAAAATAGCCAGGCATTGTAGCGGGCGCCTGTAGACCCAGCTATTTGGGAGGCTGAGGCAAGAGCCTCGCTTAAGTGCAAGAGTTTGAGGTTGCTGTGAGCTGTGGCACCACGGTACACTACCCAGGGCAACAGTTTAAAACTATCTCAATAAATAAATAAATAAAAATGTTTACATTTTGGACAGTGCCTGTGGCTCGAAGGAGTAGGGCACCGGCTCCATATGCCAGAGGTGACGAGTTCAAACCCAGCCCCAGATAAGAACCGCAAAAAAAAAAAAAAGAAAAGTTTACATTTTATGTGCATTGTCTTGACCTGAATAAATCCCACTTCATGCCTTATTTTCATTACTTTGCCTCATTATTATTAGCTGAAATTTTAAAATAATAGATTGTTATATTTTTAATGACTTTTGTAAGACTTGGATTGTTGAATTTTTTATCTTTGACAGCTGCAGCATCAGGCAATGAGAATATACAACCACCACCGTTAGCTTATAAGAAATGGGGTCTACAAGATATTGACACTATTATTGATCATGCCAGTGTTGGTAAGTATTAATAGTTAAAATTATCTTGGTATTTACTTTTTATACTTGTTGATTACAGTGTCTTGTTTATTAAAAAATGGATATTTATTATATAAAAAGATGTATTATCTTTAGTGAGACTTTTTTTTTTTTGAGACAGAGTCTCATTTTGTCACCCTCACTAGAGTGCTATGGCATCACAGCTCACAGCAATCTCAAACTCTTGGGCTTAAGCAATTCTCTTGCCTTAGCCTCCCAAGAAGCTGGAACTACAGGCGCCTGCCATAACGCCTGGCTATTTTTTGGCTGCAGTTGTCATTGTTGTTTGGCAGACCCAGGCCAGGTTCAGACCCACTAGCTTTGGTGTATATGTGGCTGGTGCCCTAGCTGCTGAGCTATAGGCACTGAACCTTTAGGGAGACATTTGGAAGTTAGTTCAAACTCATGGGTTAAGGCTTTAAAAAAATGGTAGTAGGCCTTTTTTTTTTGAGACAGCATCTTATTTTGTTGTCCGTAGCAGAGTGCTGTGGCATCACAGCTCACAGCAACATCTAGCTCTTGGCCTTAGGTGATTCCCCTTCCTCAGCTTCCCAAGTGGCTAGGACTACAGGCGCCCTTTCTTTTTGTTGTTACAGTTTGGCCAGGGCCGGGTTCTAACCTGCCACCTTCGGTATATGGGGCCAGCACCCTACTCTCTCAGCCACAAGTGCCACCTGGTAGCAGTTATTTATTTATTTAGTTAATTAGTTAGTTAGTTATTTTTGCAGTTTTGGACTGGAGTCAGATTTGAATCTACCACCTCCAGTATATGGGGCTGGTGCCCTACTCCTTGAGTTACAGGCGCCACCCCTGGTAGCAGTTGTAATAATGATTTTATTATGCCCTCAGCAGCAATATTGTACAATTTTAAGTCACTATTTGGCTTAATTCTTCTGCAGACAGGTTTGGTTCTTATATTGACCATGTAAATCAGTCTTTTAAAAAAGTAACCTTTAGGCCAGGTGTGGTGGCTCATACCTGTAATTGTAATATTCTGGGATGCTAAAGTGGGAATTCTCAGGAGTTTAAGACCAGCTGAGCAAGAGTGAGACCCTGTCTCTACCAAAATTAAAAAAAATGTAGCTGTCGCATGGGGTTGCACACCTATAGTCCTAGTTACTGTGGAGGCAAAGGTGGGAGGGTCCCTTGAGCCCCAGGAGTTTGAGGTTATAGTGAGCTATGATGATGTCTCTGCACTCTATTCAGGCAACAGAGTGAGATTCTGTGTTTAAAAAAAAAAAAAGGTGGTGCTATAGCTCAAGCGGCTAAGGCACCAGCCACATACACCAGATCTGGTGGGTTCAAATCTGGCCCGGGCCTGCCAAACAATGACAACTATAACCAAAAAATAGCCAGGTGTTGTGGCAGGTGCCTGTAGTTCCAGCTACTTGGGAGGATGAGGCAAGAGAATCACTTAAGCCCAGGAGCTTAAGGTTGCTGTGAGCTATGACACCATGGCACTCTATCTACCCAGGGCTATAGCTTGAGGCTCTGTCTCAAAAAAAAGGAAAGAAAAGACAAAGGGTAACTTTTAAACCAGCAGAATATAGATAAAAGCAGATTTTTTCTTACAACCAGTATTTGTACTGGTTACAGTGTTAGGCATTAAGAATACAGAGATGAAAAAAGTAGTGGGTCTTACTTTCCAAAAGTTGGAAGAAATATCTAAGAATAGCTGCAGGACTACAATATAATGATTATTGTAGGAGAAAAGTGGACCAACTCTAGTGGGAACCGAAGCAAAATCCCTTTGGGGGCATCAGGGAAGAGGAGCTTGACTCTAATCTGAAATTGACAGGATGAGTAGGACTTGATTAAGAGAATAAGCACAGAGAAGGCATTCTAGCCAACAGGGATGCAGGCATGAGGGTGAAAGTGCATAGTATACAGAAGAAATAATAAGTGCCTGATACAAGTGACAAGAGTGAGGTGAAATATGTAGAAAGGAGTCAGATTTTGAAAGGCCTAGTATGTGCAGAAGAATAGCTAAATGTTTTCATTTGGCTCTTTCTCCTAGCCACATTGAGAGCCATTGAAAAATTCTAATCAGGCTCGGTGCATGTGGCTCAACAGGCTAAGGCGCCAGCCACGTACACCTGAGCTCGCGGGTTCGAATCCAGCCCAGGCCCGCCAAACAACACTGACGGCTGCAACCAAAAAATGGCCGGGTGTTGTGGCAGGTGCCTGTAGTCCCAGCTACTTGGGAGGCAGAGGCAAGAGACTCGCTTGAGCCCAGGAATTGGAGGTTGCTGTGAGCTGTAATGCCATGGCACTCTACCCAGGGTGACAGCTTGAGGCTCTGTCTCAAAAAAGAAAAAAAGAATGAAAGAAAAATTCTAATCAAGGGAATAACATCATCTCATTTGCCTGTGAGAAAAAATCACTTTGCTGACAGTTTAAAGGCTGGAATGGAGCTGTCAGGATTATAATCTTGGTAAAAAGTAATAGACTTTGAGTTAAAGTATTAATATAAGTATAGAATAAGGAAGTACTATTTATAAATATATATATTCTGTTTGTATATATGCTTGCTAAGAAAATTCAAATAGCATGTGAATATATAAAAAGAAAAGGGAAATCCTTTTAAATCCTACTATCCAGAGATACTCACAATTGGCATTTTATGTGTGTGTCTGACTATGTGTATAATATACATATGGTCATGTAGAGGTATAATTCTTTTCTAATAGATATATCATGAACAGCCTTTCACATCAGTTTTACTAAATATACGTTTTATCAGCCAGCATCCTAATAGAAGACAGATGGCACATTTGAAACAAGATAATTAAAAAAGGTTTTAGAGGCTATTTATAAAGATGTGAAGTAGGAAAGCCTCAAAGATTAAGGCAGTATCCCAGGATTTCTTTTTTTTTTTTTTTTGAGACAGAGTGGAGTGCTGTGGCATCACAGCTCACAGCAACTGCAAACTCTTGGGTTTAAGAGATTCTCTTGCCTCAGCCTCATAAGTAGCTGGGACTACAGGTGTCCGCCACAACGCCCAGCTATTTTTTTGTTGCAGTTGTTGTTGTTTAGCAGGCCCAGGCTAGGTTCGAATCCACCAGCCTTGGTATATGTGGCTGACGCTGTAACCTCTGTGCTATGGGCGCTGAGCCTATCCCAGGATTTAGCAGCCAAGCTGTTAAACCACTGCTAGACCTAAAGAGGAAAAAGAGAAAGAGATGATGGTGGGGACCAGTTTCAGAATTTAGAGATAATGAGTAGAGTCAGTGACTCTCCAGTGAGGAGGAGAGTCATTGACTCCTTAATTCTCCTTAATTTCCTTAATTTGCCATTGTCTGAACCGAGCTTGAAGTCAGGATGATTTATACACATGGCCCCTGGGACAGAAAGAGTAAGCAAGGAGAAAAGGAAGGAGTGTGAGTCAAGAGGGGCTAACAGAAGATATCTAAAACACAGATCATCTTTATTTATTATATGGTTCTTGTGTGGAATACTCTGTAATAAAAACGTGGGCAAGCATTTTAATGTGTTTTTATTTTTTTGCTGACATAAAAATGCTGCAAAATTCTAAAGTGTTGAGTTCAGTTCAGGGTAGCTTCCCTGCATTGTAATTAAACTTTGTTTGTTTTGTTGTTGTTGTTGTTGTTGTCTTTGTAGAGACAGAGTCTCACTTTATTGCCCTTGGTAGAGTGCTATGGAGTCTCAGCTCACAGCAACCTCCAACTCCTCGCCTTAGGCGATTCTCTTGCCTCAGCCTTCTGAGTAGCTGGGACTATAGGTGCCTGCCACAATGCCCAGCTATTTTTCTGTTCTGCAGTTCTGCCAAGGCCGGGTTTGAACCCGCCACCTTTGGTAAATGGGCCGGCGCCCTACTTGATGAGCCACAGGTGCTGCCCCGATAATTAAACTTTGGAGCATTAAAACTGGTTGCAGAAAATGATTGAGTAGAAAATATTACTCTATTTATTCATTTTTTCCCAGCCTACAAAAAAAAATGTTATACAGATATCTTGATTATACATACATCTTTATGTAAAGATCTGACTAATTTTTCAGCAAATAAATGAATGCCTGTTATTTCCAGGGATTAGTTGGTGCTAGAAATACAAGACACACAGGACCTCTGCTCTGATGGTGTTTATATTCTGGTGATGTGGAGGCAAACAAACTAAATGAAAAAGTATGATAATATCAAGATACTAATAGGGCTTATGAATAAGCAGAATGTTATGACAGAGAATAAAGAAGAGGGTAATTTAGGTATAGAGGTGAGGAAATGCCTTTGGAAGGAACTGACGTTCATACTGAGACTTTGAGATGCGAAGGAGCCAGCTATGGGAAAAGCTGTAGGAAGAGCATTCTAGGCAGTGGAAGCAGCAAGAATAAAGGCCTGGGGGACTTAAAGATTTCAAAGTGTTTAAGAAACAGAAAGGTCTATTTAACCTGATTACAAAGAGTGAGGACAAGGTTAGATTGGAGATACAAAGTAGGATCAGATCGTTAGGGATAAACAGGTCAGATTTTATTCTAAATGAACTGGATGCCATTGTTGGATTCTACGTAGGGCTTTACATTTTAAAACATACTTTGGCTGCTGTTTATAGAGAGACTTATAGAAGAAAGCAAGGAGCCCAGTTAGGTAGGAGTGTGTTGCTATAGTTCAAAACAAGAGAGAACAAGGGCATTACCTCGTTCTCATTTTGTACTTGCTGAGGTAATGTGTTTAAGAAAGGAGAGAAAGGAGAAAAAAAAAAAAGAAAGGAAAGGATTTCTTAATTTTTAAAGTTGAGCCACTGACTGGATTATTAGACTATTTACTGAAATAAGAATAAGGAGAAGGAAGAGATTTAAGGTGGGCAAATCAAGAGGTACATTTTTTATATGTTAACTTCTGATAAAATTATTCCTTTTTTTGAATTTATTTTATTTATTTATTTTTTTAACAAGTGAACAGTTTATTAAGAATTAAACAAAGGTATGATGTGATACAGTACAAGCAAGACACTCAAGATAGGTATAATAGTACTACTCACACAAAAACTTAAATTTCACCTCAAAAAAAATCACAAGACA
>CAUYON010193363.1:0-14764 GCA_963573935.1 Arctocebus calabarensis | reverse complement strand
TGAAGGAAGGGGAGAGCAGAGAGAAGAAGAATGAGGGAGGGGTGGAGAAAGGAAGAGCAGAGAGAGGGAAGGAGTAAGGGGTATGGGGTCTTGGGGTCTTGGTGTGTGCCTTTTGGGGGCAAAACACGATTGTAAGAGGGTCTTTTCCTAACAAATGCAACCAGTGTAACATGGTTTCTTGTACCCTCAATGAATCCCCAACAATAAAAAAAATGTATATACATCTTTTGGCACCCTCCTGGGTATCCCTTTAATTCTCAAAACAACCCAGCAAAGTATTAGTAGAATCTGAATTACTCTCCAATGTCAAACTTGTAGGTAATAGAAGAAAGATCAAATTCAGTTGTACTTTAATTGTACCCATCCATCCATCCATCCATTTTCCTTACAACAAAATATGTGCTTATCTCTATTCTAAATTCACTTAGCTATAGATCTAAACCAAACAAAGGTGGTTTTCATCCTCACAGAACTTATATTCCAGAGTATGTGGGGAGACACTTGATAAATAAGATGATTTCAGGCAATCATGGAAATCAAGTAGTGGATGTGACACTTGATAAATAAGATGATTTCGGCAATCATGGAAATCAAGTAGTGGATGTGACAAGGAGTGACTGGCACAGGATTGGTTTGGGCTACTTTATATGGGGCAATAATGGATGTAAAGCCTACTTTGAAACCTAAAGATGGAGAAGCTCTTCCCATTTTTGATTTAGCTAGAGGACCGGCTAATTTTTAATCAATTTCCTGCATTTGTAATTTAGCTGGAGGACCTCAAGACTGTAGAGCATGTGGTTACAACTGAAAGTCTGGAGTCATGTTACAAAACCCAGTGAAACCCAGTTCTTAATGTTTGGGTAATCTTGGGCAAGGAACTTAACAACTCTGTGCCTCAGTTTCCTGATCTGTAAAATGGTAGTTTTATAAATCTTTATCTCAGAAGGCAGTGTTAGAAAGATGAGTTAATACATGTCCAAAACTTAAGACACCACTTGATATGCAATTAGCACTCAATAAATGCTAGTCATTGTCATTATTATTTCCTCATCATTTTGAGGGTTTGTACTCTGCTGAAGACCTGGGGTAAGCCTGGTTGGTGAGCTAACTATTGGACCCACCTGGGAGTCTGAGAAAAGCAGCCATGGTGTAATTTTCCCTAAAAACTGTCAAAGTTATGATCTTAAAAAAAATCATACCTTGACAGTTTATGAGCCCCTTAAGACTTTGTATGTAGTTGAATTTGTCCAACGTGAGCATAAGTGTGTGCTGTGAACCACTGAAGCTGCTGTTGTAAGTGGCAGACATCTTGATTGGCTGGATTGAGTGAGTTGGGGGCCAATGCTGCTGATTGCTAGGTTACTCACAGTGACTGGGGTCAGTACCATCAGATCCAAAGAAGGTCAGGGTCACAGTCCTCACCCTCATCTGGCATTTGTGAGACCTGAGGGGTCCATGTATCAGGGAACCTGTTACCCTTTGTGACCCATGTTGGAGAACTTAGTGTAGTAGTTCCCTGGAGCTAATTGGAGGTTTTGTGGGGTCTCTTCTTCATGTGGGACCCAGAAGATTTGGCAGAGAGATCTTGAAAGTCTGGAAAGGTCATGACACTAGTGCTTGAGTCCAGCCAGTGCCCACATCTCCCCAGTCAGAGTCCTTCAGGGCCACAGAGCGAGCCAACTCTGGTCTGATTCTTTAAGAAGGAAGCCACGGCCAAACACAGCTCGATATGCCCCAGATGCCTTCATCATTCCTGCTTTTCTCATTTGAACCCATTTCCTTCAACATTCTACATTTTAGCACTTAGAAGTATTAAAAGTCCATGACCTGACTTTATGGTTTATGAAGAAAGACTTAAAAGGCCAGGGAAAAGTATGCCACCATTTACCAATGCAAACCCCCACTCATTGGGAGGATTGTTAAAATTGCATTGTGAAAATGTGTTTGGCCCCTAACCCCTGAGGGAGTGGTTTCCCTTCCTTAAGCATGAGAAGGGCCCAGGCTTCTCATGCTTAAGTTATATACGACAAATACAACTGAATCTAATTATAGACTTTTCAAAACATTATTCTACAGCATGCATGTGGTTAACTAAGTTTGGTCACCTCAGTGAGAATAAAGAAATCATTCCTCTGGAGAACATAGTTATATGTAGACTATGAATTTCCCCTCTGACCACCAGTCACCTCTTCTCTTCAAACATTGAACAGTTTTGGATTTACATACTTAAGCTATAGGACCATCGCTGAATTACAGTTTTTATTCATTTATTTCGTTGTTCAAAAAACATTAGCTGAGAACTTATTTTGTCTCACACACTGTGGTAGGTATTGGATGCTAAAGGGATGACTAAGTCACACTCACTCATGTTAAAGAGTTCCTATCAGCAAGGCAAACACATAAACAGAAAATCATGAAATCACAAAAGTAAAGAGAAGAGCCAAGCTCTATATGGGGACATAGATAATGAGTGGTCAGGTCTTCGTGGGAAGATGGAGAAATTGTTTGCCTAGAAGATTCAAGAATTCCTAAGACACAGGTGTAGGGAGGAGAAAAGGAAGAGCAGGAGTTTTCCAGTCAAACCTGCAGCGAGGGTAGTGGTGACACATGCAGTGTCCCCAGAGGTAGGATGTGTGTGATGTAGGGCAAGAGATGAGCTTCTGCATGGAGAGCGTAGAAAGACTGGAAGGATCTTTAGTGTCAGGTAAGACTGCTAACGTGCTAGCTGCCAATAGAAAGTGGACTAGTTTGCCTTTATTTTCACTTTTGGAGGAAATTGGCAGTGAGAGCAGCTAGAGGACTCAAGACTTACCAAGGAATGATGATGAGGTCAACTATGAATTCAGAAGGGGGCGTGGATAGATTTGAAAGACATTTAGGAAGTAGAAAGCATACAAATTGGAAATGTAAGAAAGAAAAGAGTTGAAAATAATGGTAGCATTTCCAGTTGGAAATTTCTTTATCTATTGAGAAAATTATTATTGAGGATTTGTTCCAGGCACAGAACTAGATATAGACTTATAGGGGAGTTTCTAGCCCTGGGGCCAGGTATTTATTTACGCAGGAAATGACGACACACGGTGAGGGATTCTTCTCTTCTCCATGATACCTGTGTGCCTCAGCTGGGAAGCCATGGAGGCTGGGAATGACGCATTGCTGTGGACTTTGATTATATGAAGGCTCATTCACTCACCTGTCTGTCCTCTACGCCAGGAAGACTCGAGGGCTTCATGTGGGAGTTCCCTGTATGTGGCTTAACTTGTTCACAGCAGAGATAGCTCAGAAGAGGTTGGGCTTCTTACATGGAAGCTCAAGCCTCTGGGCACAAGTTTTTTTTATTTACTGATTTATTTTATTATCATTTCAGGTTAATTTGAGGGTAGAGCACAAGGCTTTTAATGAGCAATGTGGCATCACCTCTTTTGACTTGGCTTCAAAAGTTGTGCATTATTATTCTGCCACATGTTTGTTGGTTACAACTGAGTTACAAGCTCACCCCAATGCCAGAGGAAGGGACATAAGTGCCATCGCTCATTGGGAGGATTGTTAAAATTGCATTGTGAAAATGTATTTGGCATGGAAATTACTATTGTGGCCATCTTTGGAGTATAAAATGTGCCATAGACACCCTATTAAACCTTAGGGTAGGCTTTTTAGAGGAAGTTATTTTAAGGTTTTCAGGGGAAATAGCATGTACAAAGACTGTTAGGGAGAAAAGGGAACACTCTGTATTCTGTAAAGCTGAGCAGCCACTATACAGCTGAATGAACTATAGAGGCCAAGAGAACTCAGTCTTTATGAGTAATGAAGAACTTGATCACAATGGGCCTTGTAGCCATTGGACAAGAACTTGAACTTTGTTTAAAAGGTGGAGAATTTGTGTAGGATTTTGAGCAATAGTGAGATAGCCAAATTTATGTATTTGTGATTTAGATAGATCACTCTGTTGGGTCTTGGGTGGTGAGAGTGGATGACAGAAAGAACAGGATGGACAAAGTGTCCTGAGAAAATGGGAAGAAGTGGGCTGCAGAGTGCAGAATGGATGGGGATATAGACAGTGTTTACTGTGGCCTCAACTATGAAAATGTGGTAGAACAGGAAAGAAATGAACAAATCTGAGAAAGAGGATACAGTAGGCTAGACCCAATGATGCTTGTATGTGTGGGCTGAGGAGATAAAGAGGAAGTAGGGAGACAATTACATGAGGTAGAGAATACATGAAATAATGAGCTTTTTATTAAGTACTTTAAATAATTAAGCATGTAATTGTGTGTGATTGACGTGTGAATTTTCTGTAGTGTGGCATGGTAGTATTTATTCTTGGTAGTGCTGTTGAATAGCTGAGAAAATCCTTTCTTGGAACAAAAATACACATTTTCACCTGAAATTAATAAAATATATTCAGAGTCATTTACTTTTGATTTCTGTGCCTTTGCCCACATCAGCAAGTAAATGACTACAGAAATGACCCCATAGAATCTGAAATGCATATTTGGTCTCCCAAGTTATGTTAGAGTCAGGGCCTGAGCTACCTAGGGGACATTTCAGAAATAAGAAAACCGATTGTGAAAGAGGGCCAGCTGGACATCTCAATGGAAGCTTTGGCCTGTGGTTTTAAAAATCAGAAATTTCATCTAACTCCTTGGAAGTTTCTACCGACTCCAAATTGTAATTCCCACAACCTCAAATCAACTACAACCTCATTCATTTGCACTTGTACTTCTAGAAGGAAATACTGTTCTTGGTTATGAAAATACAATTTCTTCTCTAATGGACTGCCCTTTCTTTGTGAACATGCTTGCTTTTATTGTTTTAAAAGGACAAACGCAGTCAGGATACAGAATGAGAGCTGCACATTGATTTCAGCAGAATGAAGAGAGCCTTCTGGCCTCATTTTCTTTGGCTTACAGGCAACATGATGACTTTATTTATTTATTTATTTTTAGCATTTTTTAAAAATAAAATCTTGGTTGTGTACATAAATGCAATCATGGTGTACAATGTACTGGGTTTTATATACAATTTGAAATATTTTCATCGAACTGGTTAACAGCTTTCATGGTATTTTCTTAGTTATTGTGTTCAGACATTTATATTCTACATTTAGTAAGTTTCACCTGTACCCTTCAAAGATGCACTGTTAAATGTGGACCCTTTAAAGCAAGATAACAGTACTACATAACATAGTAAACGAGAATCTTGTATAAATTTGCTCTAAATGGAAAGTAAGCCTGTATATAAAAGTAATGTCCATAATTTCTGATGTGTGTATATACATTATACCTGCACAGCCTCATCAAGTTATTCATTAAATAAATACTGAATGGAGTGTCTGCCAGGTGTGAAGTAGCATTCTACATGGAAGACATCAACCCCTGCTTCAGGCACAAGGTGATTTTGGATGAGGATTGTTGTAGGAGTATTCAGGAACAAAACAAACTTCTCTAAGTAAATGCCATCTTGAATGATGTCCTTCCTAAATCTTTTCTGAGTTGCTGAAACTTAGTTCAGGTATACAAGAGCCACCCTTGCCACTTACGGATGTGCAGATTCCTGCACTTCCTTGCCTCCAGAAATCCTAATTCACCGCATCTCAATAGGGGTCTGAAATTCTGAGTTGAAATATGCACAGACTGGGATACAAATGACCCACCAGCTGTGCTTCCAGAAACGCTGCTGTGTGATCCGCATTCTGTGTGTTGCCTTGTGCAAATTCTTTTTCTTATCATTGTTGCTACATCAGTAGAAACCCCAGAGAACCCTGCATGGCCCAGGACTTGAGTTTGGACTTGGGATATGATGTTCTTTTTTTGTGTGGTTTGTTGGCTGGGGCTGGGTTTGAACCCGCCACCTCCAGCATATGGGGCTGGCGCCCTACTCCTTTGAGCCACAGACGCCACCCTGATATGATGTTCTTGACAACAGTTTGACTTCATTCATTTACATAAGCGAACATTCTTAATCAGAGTATTTCCAACTACAGGTCATTGGTCCTCAATCACATGAATAACGTGCCTTGTGTGCATGCCTTCATAGCTTACGTGAATACGTGTACATTCAGGTTTCCCTGTGTTAGACATGACCTGTTTGTCCTTGCAAACATTTGTCACATATGTTCACGGGAAGATTTGTGTATCGTAATAACAAATGTAAACAGCATCTACATGTGGCTTGTGGTTTTTGTGCACTTTTTTATTTTTAGAAATGGGGATTTCAAAATACCCAGTCTTGTGTTAAGCCTCAGCTTTATCTCTGTCCCAGTTAACTAAGGATTAGCAGACAATTCAACTTATTGATTTCTTTTGCCAGCCTCTTTTCTTCTTCAGTTCCTCCTTCAAATTGTGAAGGAAATTTGTTGTGAAAAGGTCTGTTCTCAAACATACACATATAACACACTCTGCTTAAGATGTGTGATGTCCCGGTTGGTGCCTTTGGCTCAAAGGAGTAGGGCACCGGCTCCATATACCGGAGGTGGCAGGTTCAAACCCAGCCCTGGCCCAAAACTGCAAAAAAAAAAAAAAAATGATGTGTGAAATCTCCACATAGCCCATGAAATTCACCAACTCAGCGGTGAGGCCAACAGCACACACCTCCCACCTTCCACTCTATCATGTTAACTATTCTTCAGCCAGAGCTGTGATTTTCAACCAGTGTGCCAGGTCTGAGGTGTGCTGTGAAAATTTTTAAAGATAATTAAGTTATTTTCTAAAGAAGTTCAAAACACAGTAAGTATATTCTTTTTTTAACTTTTTTTTTTTTTTTGATCAACATGATTGAAGCATGCCACTATAGGTTCAAGTGTGCCATGAGATAAACAGTTTGAAAAATACTGAGGTAGAGGAAATGTTTCTGTCTCCATGTTTGGGCATAGATTTTTCTTTTTGTTTAAATATATCTCCTTATCTATTTTTTAATATGACAACTTGCTCTATTGAGATATAAACCATATTCCATATAATTGACCTGTTTAGAATGTACAGTGCAACATTTTTAACAAATTCATAGGGGTGTGTAAATGTTACCAATATCTATTGATAATTCTGAATCACTTTCATCCTCCTATAAAGAAATTTGTGCCCACTAACACTCAGTTTCCAGTTCTGGGCAACCAGTCATTTACTTTCTGGTCCCTATAGATTTTCCTATTCTGGACATTTCATAGAAAGGGATTCATACCATATACAGTCTTTCGTGACTGGTTGCCTCCACTTGGTATAATGTTTTCAAGTTCATCCTGTATTTCATTCCTTTTTATGGTTGAATAACATTCCATTGTGTGGTTACACTGCAATTTTTTAAATTAATGAATGAATGAACATTTAGGTTGTTTCTCCATGGAAACAACTATGGCTACATTGAATAATGGTCCCACGAATGTTCCCAAGTCCCTCATATTTTTTATCTATCTATGTCCTCATTATCTTTTAAGACTCAATCCAGATGAGAGCTCCTGTGTGGATGCTTCCTTGACCTTTTGTATCATCGCTTGTCTTACACCCACCTTCTCCCCATTGTGTTCACTTAATTGAGATCCTAGGTCTGTCAACTTAGGGTTTCCCAGAGGCAGGGCCACCATCTGCCCGTTTTTCATGTCTTCCCCGGTGACTAACATTGTCCCTGGTCAACAGTCAAATACATGTTATCTGTTGAAAGGAAGGAAGGAATGAAGGACAGAAGAGAAGGAGAACCTTTTGTTTCAACGGGAGCACAGTGCGGGCTTTTGGGGAATTCTGGGTGCCAACAGCCAAATGAATGTTGGAGTGAGCAAAGAAACTCTTTGGGCCATAAATAGGCTTATTGAATTATTAGTACAAAATTGAGAGACTTGAACAGTCTTATAATATTTCCAGTTTTTATCAGGACAGAAATAAAAGGCAAAACCGATGATGGCAGTGAGTCAGAAAATTAAATGCACGCAAGCTGCCGACAACTTTATATTGCAGTGGTTAGTCACAACAGCACTATGTAATTTGTGTTTGAAAAAGATGCCTTTGTCTGTTAAGTATTTCCTTGGGTAGCTCTTTATCTTGCATCATTTATTATATAGTTGGGAAATCATTTATAACTTATGAAATATGTAGAATGTATATACAATTTGACACGGAGGATATATATGGAAGACACAGCGAGAACACTTAGAAGGGAAAGGTCTTTTTTAACTCAGAGGAGAGAAAATACACATTAAAATGTAAACATATAAATGTGTCTTTTAAAGTGAAGGGGGCAGCTTTTCACTTCCACAGACCTGGAATAGACGGAGAAGAGCTCCGAGGTTCTGGAAGCTGAGCTGCCGGACAGGAAGGCTCAGTGTTGCCCTCCCTTGAGGGGTTGGAGGGCTGAAAGGGAGCCCCAACTTGCTCTTGGCTGAATCCTTATCTAGCTATTATTAGCTTTTAAGGCTGCCAAGGGAGATACCTGTTAAGGTAGAATGAGACAACTGTCAGTTTTCAGGAAAGATCTAGGTTTTCCATTTTTGTGCTCCCAAGAGTGACAATAGTAGTATTTTCAAAGCAACAATGTCACTCTTTTCTTTCCCTGGGGCACACCCTGACGGCATCATTTCTTTTCTGCAGTTGCTTTTGCATCCTGGATAGTGAAAAATGCAATCAATGGGGTGCTCTTGGCATTGAAGGCTAATCTGTTGCTTCAATATGAAGAATAAGACCTGCCAATCATCAAAGCCTGTCACAGGGGCAGAAATCCTGCTAACTATAGATTTGCAGTCTCACTTCATAGTTATTGCATTGCCCCGATGAGACAGGGATTTCTATTCCTATTTTTAAAGAGAAGCTAAGAAAACTGAAAAAAATGAAGTCCATTTTCTCTAATTCGTCTATTCATTCTGTCTACTCTTTCAGCAATTATGAACCAATCACCCTATTTTATAAAAGGCACATATTTGAACTTTCAGTTTGTTCTTATCCAAACTAGCAATTTTTTCTGTGCTCTGGATCCCATCCCCTTGTCCCTTTGTGTTAACCTTGCTCTTTATTTACTTTGTCCGCCTGTGGAATCAAAATTTTTCTATCTGCTTTTCCCACCATATGAAAATCTTGTGAACCACTACAAAATTGCATTTGAAAATTACATATGATTTATCTTATCTTAGCTCTCACCTTTGGAAGCAAACTTTTTAAAATCATGCACACTCATTTTCACCTCTTTACAGATCCTTTTTACATCATTCTTTTCCCATCACTCCACAAAAACTGCACTAATCAAAGTCTTTTTTTTTTCCTTCAGATCAGTGGTATCCAAAAAACATAAATAAAGTCATCATTCACTTCCCAGTCACTAAGTAATGCATGCATTTGCCTACGTCTATCTTATATTTCACCCGAGGCCCATTCTCTTCTGCTTTGAGATTTCCCTTGAACATTTCTCCCATTTTCTACTGTCTCGTTCTCAATCTTCTTTAATGGTTTATCATCATAATCTAACCCTGAAAGATTAGTGTTTCCCAGAGTACAATCTTTGATCTTTTGCTTTTGTTACTCTGTGTATTCACCATATGTAACTTTACCTAACCCTAACACCCAAATTGTTATCTAGCATTTAAATTTCTTTTCTTAACTTCAAAATCGCATGCATAACCACTGCCTGGTTATTCCCATTGTCTTGTTCTAGACACGTCTCTAAATTGACATGTCAAAACTGGACTTCATACTTTCTTCTCCAAATCTATTATTGATCTTATTTTATCAGAGATATCACCACATCCAGTTACTCACACTGGAAAACTGGAATGAGTTGGAGCCCTTTCTTCCTCCAATGCTCTTCCCGACTTCATTGATAACCAGATCCTGTTGAATCTACTTCCTATATTTTATTTGGAGCATGTCCTTTTCTGTCCTTCTCTACCTGTAACTGTTTTACTTTATTCCTTTATCTCTTTTTGCCTTGATGGTTGTCATGTCCTCCTGAAAGTTCTCTCTGACTTCTTTTTTTTCTTTACAGTTGATCTTTGCCAGGACTTTCCCAGGGATATTAAACGCAAATTAAACCATGCCATTCCTATAACTAAATTCTGTTAATGGGTTAGTCTTCAGGAAAGTCTAAATTACTCAAGTTGGCAAATGAGGCGTATGAAAATTGGGCCATGTCTTTCTTTTTAACTTTATCTATCATTTTTTTTCCCACAAGCAAGGCTCACCCAGGTGACTTTAAGTGCAGACTGTGGGCTGCGAAATACACTTCCCTTGGGGGTCCTCTTGGCATGCACACTTTTGTTCTTTCTCCCTTGTGACTGCTGCTCCCCACTTTTTCCATTTTCTATAAACTTCTTTGGTTTATGACAGGTTGACTTGATGTCTTCTGAAATCAGAGCTAGATTATTTTTTCCTCTTCTTCGATCTCCTTGGTCATGAACTATTTCTTATTTTTCTTTTAACATAATGTTTACAACATGTCACTCAAGGTACTGGTAAACTTATTTCTCTCAAGATCAGTTTGTTAATTCGTTAATGAGCTTTAATCTTTGTTTCCGGCAGGCAGTAGGTATTCAGTTACTAAAGATAGTGTTATCTATGCCTGAATGGATGAGCTGACTAAGATCTGCAAATGACCTAGTGTAATCATCTTAGCTTTCTTCTAAATGTTACAGCAGAAGACTTTTTTTTCCTTCCAAGAAATATGGAGGAATTAGAGGATTTCATATATGTCATTTCTTTTCATAAAAGGTATTGATTTCATTTTGATTTTCTCAGTAGTATTGCCTAGTCTACTCTATTTCTGATAAATAGACCTTTGGTTACAGAGAGCTTATGTAAAGATGATTAGAAAATCAGCTCAAGGTAATCCTTATTGTTTGGTAAATGAAAGATTACTCCGAGGCAAGTCCAGTTGATGAGATGCCCTCTGCCTGAGGTCTGTGACTTCTGAGGCTGTAGGATCCTTATTTCTTGTCATTTATTTTCAAATATCTAGTGTTAGGGAGAAAGTATTAGCTTGTCAGCTTGTCTTTACATGTGAATATTTCTAGGGAAATAATTTAGCCTTACAGAGTTTTGGATAAAAGCTAACATTATGTAATTAAGTGCAATGATGTTTAAAAATGTGCTAACCTTGCACCATATTGGCATAACCTGAGACCATCACAGGTGAGGCTGGTGCATTACATTTGGACTGGAAGCTTTCCTTCCTTCATAACATGAAGCATGATAGACATTCTCCTGCGCTAGCCATTCAGTGTCTCTGTTCCCACTTAGTTAATGTTCCATGATTGCCTGGTGCTCTGATGTTTTCTCTCCTTTTGTTTTCCCTTCAAAATTTCAACTTAATATTTCCTGCATCCTCTCTTTGATGGGGTCTGGAGCAATATTTTCTAAGGAAAATATAAAGGTTTCTTCTTCACATGCAACCTAGTGGACCTTTTTATTCCTCTAGCATTCATTCCAATCTTTCTTAAAAATCAGTATCAAGTTTTTCTCATTTTTTGTTTTGAAAAAAAATTTAGTTGTTTGTAGTTTTCCAGTGGTTTTTCTCATCCTTGGATTTATTGACAAAGCATGTAGAATAGCTGGGAGCTCCCACATTTATTCACTTATCTAGAACACATTTATTGAGCAACTATCATGTACCAGTCACTTGGAATGGATCAGCAAATACAACAAACAGAAACTATCACCCTGTGACCTTGCATTTCAGTGAGGTGAGGAATGCAGACATAACAAACACAATAAATAGGATTCTTTAGTATCTTAAAAATAAGGACACTATGGAAACAAACAGGGCAAAGGAGGTCAGGAATGTGAAGTGGAAAGAAGTTGCAACCTGAAATGCTATGTAGAAGGCTTAGAGCACATGACATTGAGAAGGTTAAATACAGGCAAAGATTGAAGGAAGTGAGGGAGGTGATTCCAGATATTTGTAAATTCGCATTTCTTACAGAGAAATCAGCTAATTGGGTGGTGCTGGAGTGTCGATATGAGTATGTGTGGGCACCAGGAAGGAGTTGTTTTAGGTGACGAGGAGTGTCCTGGACACAGACAGCAGAATAGCCAATAGATAGCCCATTGGGATCTAAGGACTTTGGCTATTATTCTGAGTGACAGGAGAAGCCATTGATGGGTTTTAATCAGATCTTTATTATAATCTGACAAATAGTGTAAAAATATTACTTTGGTATAATTTTTTTACAAGTTGAAGGATGGCAAAATAGAGATAGAAGAGCTTCATGAGGCCACTGCAGTAATCCAGGTGGGAGACAATGGCGGCTTGGAAGAAGAGGGCAGATGTGGGGAGAGGAAAAATTAGTCATGTTCCAGAGTCTGTATGATTTTTAAAAGAATGAGCCTAATAGAATTTCCTGATGGATTAAATTAGAGTTTCAGAGAAGAGGGGAATCAAGGATGACTCCGAGATTTTTATTCTGAGTTACTGGAAGAATGAAGATATGGGAGAGAAAATCTAAAGTTCAGTCTGGGAAATGTTGAATTTAAGATGTCAAAAATCCAGATGAGTCCAACTTGTAGCCTGTAGGCCATATGTGAATAAATGAGGACTCTTTTGATTATCTGTGGTGGCAGATGTCACAAAATGTTTGTTAGCTTTAGTTAGTTTTTGTGTATTTAATGTGTGGCACAGAGATGTCAAAAGATTGGATACATCTGGGAGGATTGGATGAGGTTATCAAGAGAGTGAGAACATGCAAACTAATGAATCCAGACTCAGCTTTAACATTAAGAGGTCTAGAAAAAGTGGAAGACACAGAGAAGGATCTAAGGAGGGGAGCCCCTTGAGGTGGAAGGAAAACCAAATAATGTGTCCCAGAAGTTAATGGAAGGGATCTGTCAATTTTAGGCAATACTGCAAACTAATCAAATAAGATGAGGTTGAAGGTCATTGGAAAGTCAACAGGGAGGTCATTAGTGACCATGACAAGGGAAAAATTTTTGAGAAGTGGTGTCAGGAAAAAGCCTGGTTAAGAGGACGTTTAAGAGAGGATGAGAGGAGAGGATGTGGAGACAGCAAGTACAGGCAAAGAGAAGTTGAAAAGAGTAGTAGAAAAACAGGGCAGCAGCTAGCAGAAAAATAAGGTCAACTTAATGGATTTTTTTCGATAGACAAAACCCTTTTGTTTAGATGCTGTTGAATAAAATAATTCATTAGCTAATTCATAATAATTCATTTAAAAGAAAATTTTAATGATGTGGGAGATGGGAAAGAATTCTTAGAGTGATGTTTTGAGGAGACAGGAAGGGAGGAAATCAGGGATGACTCAGGTGTTTAGCATTTGATGGGAAGACAGAGCGTATGGGTATAGTCCCTGGTAAGGGAATTGGTATGGTGTTGGGAAGTCTGAATATTCTCTTCTGATTGCTTTACATTCTTTTTTACTGTTAAGAATAACCCATAGAAAAGTATGCCAAATATCAATGAGTTGTCCCCGTAAGAAGACAGTGAAGCCTTCATGTTAGCCCAATAATAGAACATTATAAGTACACCAGAAAACCCTCCCATATTCCTTCATGATCCTATGTACTTCCCCCTCTCCCAAAGTAACCACGATCTGAAGTATCGTAACACAATTTAATCTTGAACTTTAAGTAAGTATATTATTAATATAGTAATTCAATGTGTAATGGTTTTCATAGCTGTCAATACATGTTTGTGGAATTCATTTACTTTGCTGCACATAACTTAGTATTTTTATTTATTTACAATATTCCATTCTAAAATGATACAAGTTTGTAATTCATTCTACAATAGAGCATTCCTATCATTTCTGGTTTTGAGCTCACAGGAGTTATCAACAGATCCGTTTCGGCATTTTTGTAGAACATATTATCTAGACATAGAATTGTTGGGTCAATAGGTATACACATGTTCAGTTTTAACAGATAACATGAATGCTGATTGTTTCCTTGTATCATTGTATTTCCTTTGGTTCTCCTGGTCACACATTTTCTCCAACTCTTTGAATTGTTATTATTTAAATTTCAAACTTTGTAGTGAGAGTGTATTTTATTATACATTTCCCTAGTAACTAATAAAATGGAGTACATTTTCATATGCATGTTGGTCATTCAGATATATTTTTCTGTAAAGTATCTACCTAATTTTCTGGCCCATTTTTTAATTAGGCTATTCACCTATTTCCTAACAAAAAAGTTTCTTTTTATAACCTAGACATGATCCATTGGCTAGTTATATGTGTTGTAATCATCTTACATTATGTCATTTGCCTTTTAATGCATTAATAGTACTTTTGAGGAGTGAGGGTTCTTAATTTTAATATAATCCTATTTATGAGTTTTTGCCTGTATGCTTAATGCTTTCTATATACTATAAAATACCTTTCCGAAAACTTCATTAAAAAGATGTTTGTTGGGGAGGAGCCAAGATGGTGGCCGAGTAACAGCTTCCTTGCAACTGGGCTCGGTGAGACTGGGGAGAGAAGACTTCAGGTATCTCTGGTTGACGAGACAGCGTGAGACTTCTGGACCCCCTGAGGAAGGCAAAAGCCTTGTTTCCCTTCTTGCTCTTCAAGATCTGGCAAGTGGTTGCGTGTGTTCGTTCAGTCTAATCCTGCCGGCAGCTGTGACTACAGCACCAGTGAGATTGCAAATTGGAAAGGCCTTACCTGTGAGCTGTTTGGGTTTCTTTTGGACCTGGCACTTGGTTGAACTGCCATGAAAAAACTGGGGCAAGAGTGCGGAGGTATTTGAGTGTTGTCTGGGGCTCCAGACTGAGCCACCGAGCCAGAAAGAGCTTCCAGTGTTTGCTTGTGGGCTGTGTGGAGCCATTGTAGAAGAACTGCCCC
>CAUYON010193359.1:0-10127 GCA_963573935.1 Arctocebus calabarensis | reverse complement strand
CCCAGCTACTCGGGAGGCTGAGGCAAGAGAATCGCTTAAGCCCAAGAGCTGGAGGTTGCTGTGAGCAGTGTGACGCCACGGCACTCTACCCAGGGCGATAAAGTGAGACTCTGTCTCTACAAAAAAAAAAAAAAAAAGATTACAGGCATGAGCCACCGGGCCTGGCCCAGTTTTTACTAGTATTTGGTGGGGGACATTATCATAGTTATGGCTTTATTGTAATAGTCACCCTTTGTGCTAAAGTAGAACCTATCATTCTGTGGAGCAGAGGGGTTTTATTTTATAAACTCCAACATAATGTCTCTCTTCTTTTTTAGGGCAGTGTATCTCTGAAAGAACTGAATGCCCGACCCTTGGAAGTTTTTATGTGCAGTGTGCTCAAAAGACAAGGTTATGGAGAAGGCTTCCGTTGGATGGCGCAGTACATTGATTAACAACAACCTGTACTGGCTCCAGGTCTCAACATTCAGGCCTACTCAGAGATTTTATCACTCAACATGCATAACTTGAATTCAATAGACTTTTGTTGCTTATAAAATAGATGTTTTTTAGATTATTAATGTTATATCAACTTAATTTGTGTGAGAATTGAAAACTGATTCAAGTAAATTTGAATATCACACTACATCTATTAACCTTCTAATGCCGTAAAATAATTCATTTTTACAGTTTATAATCTGACATTACCCCAGCACCATTTATAAAAACAATTTTCCAGCAGTACGTTTGAAGCACTTTTTAATAACATGAAACTACAGATATGAACCATATTTAAAAGCTCATCATGTTAAATTTTTTATGTACTTTTTTGGAACTAGTTTTTAAATTTTAGATTGTCCACCTATATTAAGTGTACAGTTAATAATTAGCTTATCAATAATTGCATGATGCCTTATAGTTTTCAATAATATTTTTTCTTATGCAAACGTCATGCAATAAAACAAACTCTAATGTTTGGCATCTTTGTTGGGCATATGTTTCATTTAAATGTGTCTTATCTAGCTAGTATACTCTAAAATTTGAATATTTTTTAATATTATACGTATGAAGAGGTTGTTTGGCAAAGCATTTCCTTCAGAATATTTAGAATAATGTTTAAGCCCCTCTGGGCTTTTGCACTTATCATGAGACACTTGTGGTCAGTTGCACCTCATATACCTTTATCTCTGAATCTTGTGTATTTTTATCAGTAATGCTGCCATTATTAGTGCTGATGGAGTCCATGTCTTAGTCCCTGTGGGATTGATCTTTTGAAGAAAAGCACATCTACACTATTCAAGGTTGATTCCTAGTTTGATAGGCCCTATAATTCTATAGCAATTATCTAATTATGAAGTACTCCAGGCCCAGTTTGGTAATCTGTGCCTCTTCGCCAAATGTAGTAATAGGCGTCTTTCTACATTTAGAGGTACTCCCCAGTGTTCTAATATCTGGTACTCCCCATAGTACTACATAATGGTATTCCCCAGAGCAAGCAACCAGTAGGATCTTGTACATAGTTTCCTTATAAAGACCTGCATGTTCAAGGAAAAAGAAACAGCTTGAAGACATGTGGAGAGTTTGCTCCTATCCTATAGCTCTTTTGCATCCTTTTTTTTTTTTTGGCCAGGGCTGGGTTTGAAGCCACCACCTCTGGTATATGGGGCCAGCACCCTACTCCTTTGAGCCACAGGTCCTGCCCTCTTTTGCATTCTTTAGCATATTTTATTTCCTGGTAGATGAAAATGCTTGCTTCTAATTTTCTTTTTTCTTAGTTGTTCTCAAGTAGCTCTTTATAGCACAAAAATTTTGTTTTAAGATATTATTTTTCCATGTGATAACATCTGTAACCCTCACTGTCAAACTTACTAATAAGATTTGTTTTTTAGGCTCGGCACCTGTGGCTCAACAGGCTAAGGCGCCAGCCACATACATCTGAGCTGGCGGGTTTGAATCCAGCCCGGGCCCGCCAAACAACAATGACGGCTGCAACCAAAAAATGGCTAGGCGTTGTGGCGGGCGCCTGTAGTTCCAGCTACTTGGCAGGCGGAGGCAGGAGACTCACTTGAGCCCAGGAATTGGAGGGTGTGGCTGTGAGCTATGATGCCAGAGCACTCTATCCAAGGTGACAGCTTGAGGATCTGTCTCAAAAATAAAAAAAGATTTGTTTTTTAAAAGCATTGTAACTTCCTAAGAAATTTTCTTTTGTTCATATTTGAGACTCCCATCCTTAGTAAGATAAGATGAAAGGTAAGTGTCAAAAATATGTTTTTAAAGATCTTGAATTTTAAGATTTCTCTTCTGATTGTAAGTCCCAATTCTATTGAGAATAGATTATTCTAATTCTATCAAGGATTATTTTAGTATCAAAATTAGTGTTTTCTCTAGCCATTGTCCAAGTCGATTAGTATAGCCCTTTCTGTCATCAATAATGGAACCTATAAAGCAGATAGGATTGAGGAATATGACTGGAAGGAATTAGTATTTAGCTAAGCTGTCATTTCCTAATATGACATCTAGTTGTAGTAATTTGACTATTCTGTTTTACTTTCATCTTCTTTATAAATGCAAATAAAAGCTTCTTCCATCAGTAGCTTTAATGGAAAAGTAGAAAATGCCATTGTAGGGTGGCGCCTGTGGCTCAAAGGAGTAGGGCGCTGGCCCCATATGCTGGAGGTGGTGAGTTCAAACCAGACCTGCCCAAAAAAAAAAAAAAAAAATGCCATTGTAGCCACAATTAATTCTTTAATTCTGCCGGATAGGTTTAAAGTTCTCCTGAAGTTCTGACTAAATAGAACTAAGCCTTATTAAAGTAACTGCCTCTTACTCATTTTATTTCTCTTCAGTGCCTTCAGGGACATGTTCTTCTTCCAGTATTTTCTAGAATATCCATTATGGTATTCAACAAATGCTAATTATTTGTGTTGTAAATTGTTATAAAAGAAAGAACTTACTGGTTTCTTTAGTGGCGGAGGGAGTACTTCCTGGTACAAAATATCTCTCTAGAACCCTCATCCTAATTCTGACACTGGGATCAAAGAAACAAAAGTCACTTTGCAGACCACAGCTAAACTATGGATATTTTCCCAAAGATGTAAGATTCTTATGGCCTGAACCTCTATTAGAAATGAAGCTGCACTTAGCAGCAACCAGATTTTCTCCAGCTCCAGGGGCAGAGTTCCCCAGCCAGAGGACTTACCATCCAGCTCTGAAAATCCCTTCAGAGTACATACACTGGGTCATTGCCCCTTTTCAAGAGAAGCAAATTAGGAGAACAGCAAGAAGCAATAGAAGCACATAGGGAAGACAGCTCTGAATGTGCCTGGACAATTGTGTGCACCTGTGGAGTGTTTTCCAGGTAAATGTTAGGTTCTGGGGATATAGGTTAATTTTGTGTCTGTAGTGTAAGATGTTAAAGTGTAGTTGTTAACACTGATGTATACAAATTAAGACTGGATTCCATACGAATCAGACACTACTCAAAAGATGTTTTAAAATCTGAAGTCCAAAACTCCAAAAACACACAAGGTCTCAGCCCACTTTTATACTTTTAAAGAGATTCTTACCCCACACCTCTGTTTCAATGACTGCTATTAAATACACCTTTTGTGTTACAGCTGGTTGGGTCATAGCTTATCTTTATTTCAGTAAATTTTTAGAGTGGAGATATTTTAAATTGGGGAAAGACATTTCCTAAAATACATAAAAAAATTATTCATTGTTGGCTTGGTCGAACCAGTATCTTTGTATGCGTGCCAAAGATTTATGAATTCAAATATTGCCTGGATAGATCTAAATTTTAATTTTGTGTGCCTGCATCCATATACAGATTACTGTGGTTTACAGCATAAACGTAGACTATTGTTACTTTTCCATGTTTTTCAACATCTCATCATTCTCTATAGTGCTTTCCAGCGCATAAACTACTTGTTAGTCATTTAAAAAAGTGATAGCTGTGATAATTATGTTTCTTGACTTCTGGAAAATGATTTAATAAACCACATTCAAAACCCAGCATTTTGGCCGGGCAAGATGACTCAACGCCTGTAACCCTAGCACTCTGGGAGGCCAAGGTGGGTGACTGACTGAGCTCACAAGTTTGATACCAGCCTGAGCCAGAACAAGCCCTCATCTCTAAAAATAGCCTGGCATTGTGGCAGGTGCCTGTAGTCCTAGTGACTTGGGAATCTGAGGCAAGAGAATCATTTGAGTCCAAGTGTTTGAGGTTGCTGTGAGCTGTGATGCCACAGCACTCTACTGAAGGTGACACAGTTAGACTCTGTCTCAAAAAAAAAAAGCCCAGCATTTTCACAAATTCCAACATTAAAAACAATATAATTCTAGTTAACATAATTTGAGAGTTTCAGGGGAAAGGTTTACATTTTCTGAAACTGTGCATTTGATAGGTGACTCAATGTGGTATTTTGGTCTTACTCATCACTTACGTGACTGAAGTTTGCAAGGATTTATTGCTAAGTAAAATTTGACCACAGTACAGTGAGAATAGCTTATATAAAAAAAATTCTCTCAAAATTCTTTCTCTTCATTTTCTTTAGAGTATATTATTTGTATTATTTTTTTTTTTGAGAGAGAGAGAGAAAAAGGACCTTGCTCTGTTGCCCAGGCTAGAGTGCAATGGTGTGATCATAGCTCACTGTGACCTCAAACACGTGGGCTCAAGTGATCCTCCTGTCTCAGCCTTCTGAGTAGCAAGGACTATGGGCACACACCACCATACCTAGCTGATTTTTGAATTTATAGCAGAGATGTTCACACTCTTGATTCAGACTGGTTTCAGGCCGGGCGTGGTGGCTCATGCCTATAGTCCTAGTGTTGTGGGGGACCGAAGCAGGTACATTGCCTGAGCTCAAAGGTTTGAGACCATCCTGAGCCTGAGTGAAACCTCTGCTCTACAAAAAAAAGCTGGGCGTTGTGGCGGGCGCCTGCAGTCCCAGCTACTTGGGAGGCTAAGGGCAAGAGAATCGCTAAAGGAAGAGAAGAAAAAAAATTAAAAAAAAAAAAAAAACCTTCAAACTAAGATGAGTAAAAGCCAGTTGAAAGCAAAATTCAAAAAAAAAAAAAAAAAAATGAAAGAGCAGACTGGTAGGGGCGGCACCTGTGGCTCAAAGGAGTTAGGACGCCGGCCCCATGTGCCAGAGGTGGCGGGTTCAAACCCAGCCCCTGCCAAAAACTGCAAAAAAAAAAACTGGTTTCAAATTCCTGGCCTCAAGCAATCCTCTCCCCAAAGTGCTAGGATTATAGGTGTGAGCTACCATGCCTATGGATCATTTCAAACATATGTAAAAAGTTGGTGAAATATCAAAAAATCTTCAAGAAAGCTTGAAAAAATAGAGATTAGCAAATATAAATTTATTTTCTTTTTTTTTGAGACAGAGTCTCTCTATATCACTCTCAGTAAGTGCCATGGGGTCACAGCAATCTCAAACTCTTGGGCTTAAGCGATTCTCTTGCTTCAGCTTCCCAAGTACCTGGGACTACAGGTGCCCACCACAACACCAGCTATTTTCTTGTTGAAGTTGTTGTTCAGCAGGCCTGGGCCAGGCTAGAACCTGCCAGCCTCAGTGCATGTGGCTGATGCCGTAAACGCTGTGCTATGGCCACCAAGCCTGTTGTCATAATTTAGAACATTAAGAACCCACTATATTTAATGCCATTTATTGTTCAGGGTTTGATCACAGTTCTAAATAAAATCCAAAGCAATCAAAGGAAAGTGACTGAGGTTATCCAAAGCAAACTTTGTTTCAAGTGTGTCCCCCACCCCAAATATATTTTAGGGCAGAAATAGGAAAGTGATTTCACACAGAATTATTTTTAGAAAAGCTGCACTGAAGTGAATGGATGCTTCTGCAGCAAGCATCTTCAATAAAAGCTTAGATGTAATTTTAGTTTTTAATATTTTGGGATCAAAGAGGGGGACAATTCTATTTTTTGATATATAGGTTTTCTTTATTGAATTGTTTTCAATATCAGGTATAAAGATTCATATCAGAATAGCCAACTTCACATAGGTTTCTGTATTCCCTGGTGTTGCTCCTCTAACTTAAAATTATAATTAATTGCATACCAAGGCAAGAGCACTCAAGGTGAATGTAGTCAAGTTATATAAAGTGATAAAAGTGTTTTCCACAGTGGAGGCCTTCAATATTTGGCCAAACGCAAAGTACGTTAGAGTGGTTAGTTGTTCATCACTAAATTTGCACTTTCATATGCCACTGCTTGCACTAGGATCTTAGTGTGAATTTTAATTGTTTTACAGTGTATACAGATTGTTAAGCATAATATATATAAAGATGTTTCTGTTTACTTTTGTGTTTATTACAAAAAAACAGCTATAATAGATGGTTAAATGTTTGTGAATTGTGTTTGTATGTTATTTTGATTATGTTCTATTTTCTTAACCCCCTGTGGATTTGAGTCAGGAAGGGAAAAATAAAATGCTAATCTGAAGAACTGAAAAACCCTAGTGTCAAGTTCCATTTTTGTTATCTAATTATAATTTTCATTTTGCTCATTAGAAATTTCTTGGGATTTGAATAGTACAGAGAAGGTAGAACTTTTCCTTTTCCTCTCCGCTCAGTCTCTTACGGAGCTGGGTCTACAGTCACATCACGGTACTAGGCTAGTTTTGGTTTTGTTTTGGTTTGGGTTTTTGTAGAGACAAGGCCTTGCTTTGGTGCCCAGGCTGGTTGATCTCCCAGCCTAAGCCATGAAGTAGAACTTACACAACGCTGACAACGTTGACATGTGAAAAATAAGGTAGCCAGTTGGTTTTATTTGCATCAAGATTCTCTAATTTTAGTTTGCAAGAATCTCCTAGAGAGCTTTTAGGGTAAAAAAGGGAAAAAAATTCTTCTGTGATTCAGGAGATCTGGGGGTGGGAGTGGGAAGCAGGAGTCTGAATCTGTAATAAGCTTCTTGGATTTTTCTGATGCTATAATCTGGATTTTTTATTTAGGAGAAATATTGATATAATAATACTAAATACTGGGTGGCGCCTGTGGCTCAAAGGAGTAGATAGGGTCTCACTGTGTTGCCCACGTTGGTCTTAAAGTCCTAGCTTCAAGCTTTCCTCTTGTCTCAGCCCCCTAAAGGGCTGGGGTGTGAGCCCCTATACCTAGCCTTGCTCAATGTTTTCTTTTCTTTTTTTTTTTTTTGAGACAGAGCCTCAAGCTGTCATCCTGGGTAGAGTGCTGTGGCATCTCAGCTCATAGCAACCTCCAATTCCTGGGCTCAAGCGAGTCTCCTGCCTCTGCCTCCCAAGTAGCTGGGACTGCAGGCTCCCGCCACAACACTCAGCCATTTTTTGGTTGCAGCCATCATTGTTGTTTGGCGGGCCCGGGCTGGATTCGTACCCGCCAGCTCAGGTGTACGTGACTGGCACCTTAGCCCACTGAGCCATGGCACCGAGCTGCTCAATGTTTTCTTAAGCTAAAAGGAATTTAATAGTGGGCGACGCTATGGCTCAGTCAGTAAGGCGCTGGCCCCATATACCAAGGGTGGTGGGTTCAAACCCAGCCCTGGCTGAACTGCAACAAAAAAATAGCCAGGCATTGTGGCGGGTGTCTGTGGTCCCAGCTATTTGGGAGGCTGAGGCAGGACAATCACCTAAACCCAGGAGTTAGAGGTTGCTGTGAGCTATATGACGCCACAGCACTCTACTGAGGGCAATAAAGTGAGACTCTGTCTCTACAAAAAAAAAGGAATTTAATATGAAATTCAATGGAATTATCCCATTTCTTTGGTACTAACAGTATCTCATAGACCAGAAAGTCTAAATATTACCAAGTGGGCCAGTGCCTGTGGCTCAGTGAGTAGGGCGCCAGCCCCAAATACCGAGGGTGGCGGGTTCAAACCCGGCCTGGCCAAACTGCAACAACAAAAAAAATAGCTGGGCATTGTGGTGTGCACCCGTAGTTCCAACTACTTGGGAGACTGATGCAGGAGAATCACCTAAGCCCAAAAGCTGGCGGTTGCTGTGGGCTGTGATGCTACAGCACTCTACCAAGGGTGACAAAGTGAAACTCTTATGTCTCTAAAAATAAATAAATAAATAAATAAATAAATATTACCAAGTAACAGCACCATTTTCAGGGTTCTCCCCAAGCTTTTGGGTTTGAGTTGAAGCCTCTAGGGTAGATCCACTTCCTGGTTAGGAACTAAACCAGATTGTTTGCTGTCTGAAGAAAAGCAAGCTGATTTTCCTCCGTTTTAGAGACTTCAGTGTTGAAAAGCAAAGAGTCCCTCTTTGGGGAATGGGTAGAACAGGAGAGCTCTAGCCCTATTCTGGGCCCCAGAGAGGCAAAGTGTTTGGGAGCTTGTTTGTGACTAGGGGCTCTATCTACAAGGACACAACTCTGCCAGCTCCCAAAGAAACCAGGCAATGCAGCTTTCTTTCCTGACTGCCTGGCAACAGATGGCAGGGGCATGAAGCTATTTAGAGAACAGTCTCTGGTTTCTCTCCACCCTAGCTTCTATTTGGGGCCAGGCTCAGAATCTTCAGGCCTCTGAATCCTCTGGCAGTCTATGGCAGTGGTGCCCCCTTGGATTCACTGGGGCCTTAATCTGCTTTCCTCCTTAGAGAAGGAGTACATTGACCCTTCTGATTACCTGGTGACAGCAGCCTTTTTGCCCAGCACTCCTTGTGCCAGTGCTGGGCAAAATAGGGAACAAGGTTCTGACCCACCAGGTTCTCTCTCTCTCTTTTTTTAAATCTCTCATATAAAGGAGGATCTCAAGGAGGATCACTTGAATTCAGGAGTTTGAGACTAGTCTGAGCAAGGGTGAGACCTTGTCTCTACCAAAACTAGAAAAATTAGCTAGGTGTAGTGGTTGGTGCATGCCTATAGCCCCAGCTACTTGGGAGGCTAAGGCAGGAGGAGTTTGAAGTTTCTCTGAGCTATGAAACAAAGGGAGACTCTGTCTCAAAACAAAACAAAAAGGGTGGCGCCTGTGGCTCAAGGAGTAGGACGCTGGCCCCATATACCAGAGGTGGCAGGTTCAAACTGGCCAAAACTGCAAATAAAAAAAAAAGTAATAAAACAAAACAAAACCAAAAAAATCTAAACTACACAAAAACCTTACATAACAGAAACCATTAGTTATCTATCACCAGGCATAACCAAGTTTTGTGCTTTTTTTCTACTTTCTGTTCAGTTAGCTATTCAGTAGGCATTTCCTGAACACCTGCCTGCAGGGAACTGGCATGGCATAAAGAAAATGGGTAGAGGCCCAGCATGGTGGCTTATGTCTGTAATCATAGCACTCTGGGAGGTCGAGGTGGGTCCTTGTCTCTAAAAATAGCCCGGTTTTGTGGTAGGCACATTTAGTCCCAGCTACTTGGGAGGCTGAGGCAAGAGAATCGCTTGAGCTCAAGAGTTAGAGGTTGCTGTGAACTATGATGGCTCAGCACTCTACCCAGGGCGACAAAGTAGGACTCTGTCTCCAAAGGAAAAATAAAAAAGAAAGAAAGAGGCTCAGCGCCTATGGCTCAACGGGCTAAGGCGCCAGCCACGTACACCTGAGCTGGCAGGTTCGAATCCAGCCTGGGCCTGCCAAACAATAATGACGGCTGCAACCAAAAAAAAAAAAAGAAAGAAAGAAAATGGGTAGAGATCTGCCCAAGGCAGCATAGAAAGCAAAAGGAAAAGGCCTCAGTTGCTGTGGAGTGGTTTATATATATTAGGAAGAGTGCACCAAAGCGGAATCTTGGAGTACAAACTGGTTAAGTGAAGGGATGAGAGAGGATGTTCCAGGCAGATAGATCAACAAAGACAAAGGCTTAGAGCAGAACAATATTTTTCAGCCTTTCTTATCTCACAGCACATTTGAACCTATAGTTAAAATTCCACAGCACACTTAAATTATGTTGATCAAAAAAAGGAGGAAAGGGGCTCGGTGCCTGTGGCTCAATGGGCTAAGGCGCCAACCACGTACACCTGAGCTGGCAGGTTCGAATCCAGCCCCAGGACCCGCCAAACAACAATGAAGGCTGCAACCAAAAAATGGCCGGGCGTTGTGACGGGCGCCTGTAGTCCCAGCTACTTGGGAGGCAGAGGCAAGAGACTCGCTTGAGCCCAGGAATTGGAGGTTGCTATGAGCTGTGATGCCATGGCACTCTATCCAGGGTG
>CAUYON010193358.1:0-33830 GCA_963573935.1 Arctocebus calabarensis | reverse complement strand
AGTTGGGTTTTAGCCTTCATATGAAAGCTATAAATTAGCTTCATATTAGGGCTGAGTACATTGGATACTTTTTCTTCCATTCTTGAGATACTTTGCTAAGAAGAATATGTTCCAGCTCCATCCATGTAAACACAAAAGAGGAAGGGATAACTTTTAACAAAAGGTAAAAATCATGACCCTCGTACCAGTAGAAAATAAACATGTGAAGCAAAATATTTTACATAATTTATTAACCAAGGATCCAGCAAGATGTTACAACTAATTCAAAGTAGAACTAATGAACCACAGATTCATATGTAGAAAAAAAATGTTGAAATGAACACAAAACTCGATTTTACCCCAGAGGTGTGCTCTAGGGAGTCAACTGTACTTCTACTATACAGAATTTATTTGCATGCCTATAAGCAAAGAATTATTTTACACTGCTATCAGTTACTATATCTTATAGAGTTATATGTGTAAAATAGCTCCAAGAAAATAAAAAGCTAGACTCAGATAACTCTGAAGGTTGTGCTCTGAATGATACATAGTTTTCCCTTTGGAAATATTCAGCAACCTTATTTGCCGATTCCAAATATTCTTATACACCTACATCTTTTTATAAACAACAGTCATTATTTTGAAATTCATTTGTAGAAATGATTTCTTCCCTCTCTTTTTCACTGGCCTAAAACTAAGTTTTCTCAATAATATACCTTAAGGAAGTATCTTTTATAATTAATATTTAAAACAACCCTCAATCAGCCTTTTGTTCACTTAAATTTTATTGAGCACTTGCTGTTAATACATTGGTTCCCAAATATCTGATCAGAATTGCCTAGGTAGATTTTTAGAAATATTGACTCCCAGGCCCATTTCTGATCCAGGTTCTTGAGGGTTGGCACCTTAGGACACATTCTTTAACAAGAACAATTTTAGGAGTCTATAAATATGCTCCAGGTGAGAAACAGAGACTGGTCATCCAAAAAACCACTAGGGTGGCTAAATAGTAGACAGGAGAGCCTTACTGGTGATTATTAGTTTGTAAATGAGGAAGACATGGTCTCCTGTGTGTGCCAAAGCAGCTCTCACTTGGAGGAAGGAAAGAAAAGATGAGGTTTTCTGCCTCACAGGGTCTATGTCATGCGATAGAGTCATACATATTCAGCATGTTTGGGGGGAAGCTGTACATATTTATGAGGAGAGTGGAGTACATGTACATAGGTAAACATATATGACATAAACCCTGTGTTTACTTTGGAGCAGGATTTTAGGTTTAAAGTTAAATGGAATTTGGCTCTTCATATCAAAGATGAACTGTATGACTTAAACATGTTTTGTGGGCAGTCTCTATAAGCGGGCAGGAACTGACTTAAAGTCTGCAGTTGCTTGTCAGAAAAGAATGTAAGGCCTGTCCTCTGTCCAGTCAGAGTTGTAGTGGTGTGGGTTATAAATCAGAGTTAGGAGGAGTTTAATAATTTGCCTGATAGATCCTATTCTTAGGGAGTTTAGCATGATTGGTTTTTCTCGTAACCATAGGAATTTAGGAAGTTGCCATGCCAGCCGAACTCTCTACCCTTGACCCCATAGGTAACTTTTCTTTTCTTAACCTTAGGGTACATCTTAGTTGATAAAAGGGCGTATATTTTGTTCTCTCAAATCACAGGCCTGAGAGAGTAAATGTCACACTTGATGGAGGGGCTTGATTAGAGGTGGTAAAAGTGTTGGGACCTAGTGACAAATTAAATATTGTATTGGATGCTAGGGGTGGAGAAGGAGTTTTCATGGGCTGAAGATGACATCCAATCACTGAACATGTCAAAAGACAAAATCACAACCAATTTAAAGATCTTAGTTGCCTTTAATTTGTAATTCTAGCATCATGCAATACCTCATTCTATAACATAGAAGGAATGTCCTGATGAGCTCAGCAGAAGAGATTGGCTTTATAGGCAGAAAGGGCTGAGAAAAGCATGAACACAATGAAAAGAGCATGGGTCATTTCAAAGTTACTTTCCTATAGAGGTTAAAGTAGAGGGCACTTCCTTATCATGCCAGCTAGAAACTGACTTATTTGGGATTTGGCTATTATTTCTATCCTTATTTCTTAGAAGGTCAGATAAGGGATTAGTTTCAGCTTGATGATATAGAACTTCAGCATGAGTGACTCCATTCTGGTTTGGTCAGTTGGTCCTAGTGCAGAAGTTCAGTCCAAACCAATGGCCTCATATAAATTTTATTTAACAAGTGAATTATTGGATGGTGATAAGGCCTATTACCTTCTGTATAATGTTTAGATCATCAAGATACTCACATTACATTAATATACTTTTAGTTTAGGTTCTCCCTCCATCATTAACCTGAAATTAATTCCAATGTTTACCATCACTTTAGAAAGAAACCTTTTTTTGAAGCATATTGACAACATAGAGGCTCACATTTATTTTATAGCAAAAGCTGATATGCAAATATAGGACATTTGGTGGTTATGTTTGGACTCCCTTAAGTTTCACTAAACAAGTATTTGAAAAATTATAATGCAAAAGAAAATCCTGCAAGAAAAACAAAAGTCACAATGATTTTCTCCCAAAATCTTAAAATTAAGGCTTAAACTATTTATTATCATAGGTTATGTTTTCTAAAACCATTTCCATAAGGGAAGTAGACATGCCTTGTTTCCAGCCCAACCACTTTCTAGAAAGGATATAAGAGCTTTTAATTGTCATATGCTCTATCTCATAGGGGGAAAACATCACCTCAGCGAACAGTTATCAATGATGCCAACGACACCTTTATTGGAAGTTCAAGTATCTCAAATGATGGGGTGTCACTAGATGAACCCAAGAAACTTTTCTCTATCAGTGTTGAAAAGGGACAGCATACACAGCAAGTGGCAAGTGTCAGCCTTTCCTGCAGATCGGGTATGCAGCCCAGAATAGGCCCAGAATATCATAGCACTGATTATTACAGGGTTGGGAAATAATAAATCCATGGTGAGCTGCTTTCTTATAGAGCAGTTAGGATTTCCTGTGTCTCCTCCTTCCAGCTTTTCTTTCTCACTCGCACATGTATTGCCAGGTACCATTTGGATTTTAAAGGCTGAAAAATATGTCAGGTTCTTTCTCACCTGGGGTTGATCACTTACCAGATGCTTCCTTCTTCAGAGTGTCATCATATTCAGTGTGTCATTGGGAAGGCCATGCATTGCTGCCAAAAGGGACCTGGGAAGCAGCCTGAAATTCAGATATGTTGATTCATGTTGGGGGCTAATATGTTAAAGTGGTTGTCAGTTACTTCAGTTTCCTGATACAATATTCTAGATATTCTTTGGCTCAAAGTATGGATAAGAATTTTGACTTCCACATAGGTATTTGAAGATTTAAATCTCCTACAATACAAAGGTGTGTGTGTGCCATATCTATTTATGGATTTATTTTATCTTTATTCTCTATTCTAATCCTATAATTTACTGTTTATAAAACTCTTCCTTGTGCATACCATTCACTCAGCACTTGCTGTGCATAGTGATCAGGGCATTCAGCAGGGTATTGGATTTAACTGTATGTATATGTCTGTTACCTCCATGGAAGCAACTTGGTTCTATTCATTTTTATATCCTCACTACCTCACCCAGTGCTCAGTACCTATTTGAATTAAATTGAATTTATTTCCTACTTCCTTAAGGGATTTGTCCAAACTTCTTAGCCTGGTAATCAAATCATTATTTAACTCCTCACCTTGTTTTCCTTTGATTACCTACTTATAACCAGTATGTTAAACAAGAAGGACCTAGAGAATGGAATCATGAAGCAATTTTAGTTTTGCTTCCTTTATCCTTTAAGCCTGTTCTATGAAGTTATTTTTTTTCTTTTGTCCTTGGAGTTTTTTAGCTGCTCTTTGAAAGTACAAGTTCCTATAGCTACTTCGGGTTGCAGAATACAAGCTCAATTCAGTAATTAAGATGTTTGGTGCCATATTATGAAGCACTGAACTTGGACCTAGTGCAGGCAGGGAGTCTGGAGCCAGAGAATTGTGCTTGATTGGCTCTTCCTGCCTCTCTCAGGTTGCTAAACATGGTTTCTGATTCCTACAGAGTGAAAATAAAGAGGAAAGGAGGCAAGAAAATTCTTCCTTGTCTGTACTGCCAGAGTGGTCTAGCCTTGTTGTACTCAGTTGACAGGGATGGAAAGTTGATCAATTTTATCTATTCTTGTAGGCTATTTGGTTCTTTCTGATCTCTTAGGAATCTGGAAATGCCTCCAGCTTCTCACTGCCAAGATATGTTTGCCTCTTTTAGTGGTCTCTTTTGTAGGATTGAAGCAATGCCATGATAGCTCATGCTCATGCGTAGCTGACATTTGGTCTCTGAGAAACACCTCTGCATTATCCTTTGTGAGAAAGAGTTCAGATCCACCCCAGTAAGTCCCTTAACTAGAAGAAATTAGCCAGTCCAACTGTCATCCTTCAGATTTTGAGTGTGAATCAAACATCAAACTGTTGAGGATTAGAGTATTTCATTCGATGATCTATTTTTCAGGTGTCCTTACATGTTCCATTCCTATTCAGCCTGGTCCAATCAGGAGAAAGAAATCACACCAGCAACTTGAATAGTGTTAATGTAAAATAATGAAAATTAAAGAATTATTAAATAAAAAGTTCTTAACTACTAAAAAGATGGAAAGATAATTCAGGAACAGTCTAGAGTCTGGCCGTCGTTAAGGTGTAGCGGCGAGGCTGGTGGAAAGATGCCAGTGGCAGTGATGGCAGAAAGTGCCTTCAGTTTCAAAAGGTTGCTGGATCAATGCGAGAGCCAGGAGCTCAAGGCTCCTGGAGGAATTGCTACACCCCCAGTGTATGGTCAGCTTCTAGCTTTATATTTGCTCCATAATGACATGAATGATGCAAGATATCTTTGGAAAAGAATACCACCTGCTATAAAATCTGCAGATTCTGAACTTGGAGGAATTTGGTCAGTAGGATAGAATCTGGCAGAGAAATTTCCCTGGGATGTATACGACTATCAGTGCTCACCAGTGGTCTAAGATAGTCCAGCCAATCATGGAAGCACGTAGAGATGCAACAAGGAGACAAGCCTTTGCCCTGGTCTCTCAAGCCTACACCTCCATAATTGCTGATGATTTTGCAGCCTTTGTAGGACTTCCTGTTGAAGAGGCTATGAAAGGTATATTAGAACAAGGATGGCAAGCAGACTCCACCACAAAAATGGTTCTGCCCAGAAAGCCAGTTGCAGGATCCCTGGATGTTTCCTGTAACAAGTTTAGTCCCTTATCAGAGCCTGCCCCAGTTCCCCCAATTCCCAATGAACAGCAGTTAGCCAGACTGACCAATTATGTGGCTTTTCTTGAAAATTGATCACTCTGAGTTCAAGATCCACCTTCAGAATTCTGTATACTGACAAATGTAGAAATGTAAAATTGTTATTTTCAATTTATTGGATGAATGAAGCACCTCAGCATTCCTTACTGAGTAGGTAATAAAATACATATATAAAAAAGTTCTTAACTACTAAAAAGATAAAAACAAAATTCTAGGATGTATCAGAGATTGCTATTCTAAAGGCTACTGAGGTTGAGCGACCAAATAAAGAGGTTGGAATTGTTAAAATTTAGAAACAAAGAGAAGAATCCTCATAAAGCTGTTGTCTAAGTCTAATCCTGTTGCTATGAAAAATACCATAGACTGGGTAATTTATTATGATTGAAATATACTTATCACAGTTCTAGAGGCTGGGAAGTCTGAGATCAAGCACCAGTAGATTCAGTGTCTGGTGAGATTTTTTTTTTGACAGAGCCTCAAGCTGTCACCCTGGATAGAGTATTGTGGCATCACAGCTCACAGCAACCTCCAATTCCTGGGCTAAAGCGAGTCTCCTGCCTCCACCTCCCAAGTAGCTACAGGTGCCCGCCACAACACCCGGCCATTTTTTGGTTGCAGCCATCATTGTTGTTTGACAGGCCCTGGCTGGATTCGAACCCACCAGTTCAGGTGTACGTGGCTGGCGCCTTAGTCCATTGAACCACAGGCGCTGAGCCTCTGGTGAGATCTTTCTGTCTGCTTCATAGATGGTGAGTCTTGGTACATCCTCACATGGCATAAGGGACAAATGCTGTGTCCTCACAGAGAAGAAGAGCAAAAGGGGGAGTAGGGTACTCTCTGAAGTTATGTTTCTTTTCATGAGGGCAGAATACTTGACCACTCTCCAAAAGGTACCACTTCTTAATACTGTGGGGGCCAATGCCCTTGGCTCCTGAAGATTCACTGAAAATCACTGACATGAGAAAAATTAATAGGAGAAAGGGAGAATAAAGACCAAAAGCTAGGTGGTGCCTGTGGCTGAAAGGAGTAGGGCACCAGCCCCATATGCTGGAGGTGGCAGATTCAAACCCAGCCGAGTCCAAAAAAAAAAAAAAAAAGGCCAAAAGATACAGAGGAAATTGTTCACTTTTATGCTTAGGTTCAATAGAGTATAAACAACCATGTAGAAATATGATTGGACAAAAAAAATATGATCCAATGCTAACAGACTGAGTGGGGAAACCCAGAAAGGCTTATCTGTCTAGATTCTTCTTGGCCCCTTTGAGAAGCATCTTTCCTTCTAGGTGTATGGCAGGGACCTCTCTGGAATGGGGGTCTTATCATCTACAGCCAAACGAGATAGGTCAGAGAATTCTTTTCATGGCTACTTTTTACACAGAATAGTTTTAGGTTTTATGGCTGGCTTTAGGGAAAGAGGGTTCTGGTTTTCGTGTGTCTTGTGAAAAAGGGATTCAGGGGAGAATGCAACTGAGAAACAGGAGGAAAGGAAAAGGTCAGAGAAAAACTTATGCTTCTGTGGCCTTCATTTGTGGTACTACTTTCTGAGACCTAATAATACTATCACAATGGGTATTAGGTTCCAACATGAATTTTAGAGGAACACATATATTCATACCATAGCATCTTGTGTCTCTGGGACCCACACTTGTGAAGAGGGACACTGTTCAGGCACAGGAACAAACTCCCGCTCCTATGGAGGTGCCAGGCACAGGAAGTTCATGCTGACAGCCTGCCCTCAGGAGAGCAAACCTGAAAGGAACAAGCTTTGTCTTCCTTCTCCAGACTTTGTTTCCCCCAGTGCCTCCTATTAAAAGAACCTCTGAGTGATCAGCTGACAAACAGAATGCAGTCCCCAGAGTTCCAGCTCCAGCACCACAGGGCGGAATCTGGAAGGGTTGGTTTATCAGCTAAGTAACAGTAATTTACCTGGCATAGCTTCTCTTGGGGTGGGGCTGGATTCACAGCACAATCTCTTCAATAGTCTGTTCAATTTTTAATGTGATCTCTATTGTCTCTTGTTACCCTGTTATATACCTAAAATACTTCCAGCTGACATAGTTTCATTATCTCCCTCCCACTAACGTCTCCTGCCACCAGCACTAATAAGCAGATTTTGTACTATTGCTCTTTCTTGCAATACCTTTCTCATTTTCATTTCTCTGATTTCTTTTAGTACCCACCCTGGGGTAAGCAAGTGAGATAATACAAAGGAAACAATTGTCAAATCAGACTCACATGGATCAGATCCTAATAATTTCAAAAATACAAATCGTGTGAAGAACACGTGATGCATGGAAAGGGCTTGAGGAACTCATATGTCTTCATGCCTTTTCATGAAACAGAGTGTACCTCATGTAGGGTGCAGTCTGTTTCAGATTTAACATGAGCCTCCAAACAATGTCTGCTGCTACATTAATTACACTGTAGGGAGCTTTCTTGGACATGAAACATTTCTATCTTCTACTTAGTTGTATGGCTTAGATGACATTTCTGTGCCCTATAAATCAGTAGATTTCAAGACTGTTTGCTATAAGCAACCCTGAATAGACCAGGTACCTTCAGCTATAGAGTTTTGTAGGTGAGGAATCTCTCATCAGCTATTAGTTTGTTTGCCAGGAGATCTGTCATTAGAATGTTTTCAAAAAGATTTACCCAGATAACCTTTTTGCATTTATGAAAGACAGTGATTGCTGGCTAATTAGACAACTTTTTCCTTCCCAGCAAATGAGATGGAGCTGATAAGAATTAATGTTTAAGTATTTTGATTGAAGACAAGTAGACCAAGAGTAGAGATGCTTGGGAAAGCTCCTTTGTGCTAGATCTAAAAGGTGTTTTCCTTTAAAAGACAGGGAAAGACTAGGTCAAAAGTGATATAAGCCTAAGGCAAGGAACAGGAGCAAATCTGAGAACTCTCAACAGGAGTAAATGGACAGATTACAGGGAAGGCTTGGGTTTAAGGGATGATAGGCAGAGTGAGCATCAAACTCAGAGACTCATTATGTAAATGAAAAAGGTCCTTAGGGATCATGTAATTCAACCCTCTGTTTTAAAAGATGAAAAAACTCAGCATTGATTTGCTTCTAAGTTGCTCCAAGTTGGTTAGGAATGCTACAAGAGATTTCCAAGGAGATGTTTCTAAAACTTAGCTGATGGGGGAAGTATTTTAAAGGTGCAAAATCCTGGGCTCCCTAGACAGGTGCCTATTTGAATCAAAATCTGCATGTGAGACTGGGAGTCAGTATTTTTAAAATGTTTACCTAGAATGTTCTAATGATTTTTATGGCGTTGACACCATTTAATCTATACAGATTAAATGCAGTGGGACTTCCCACATTGTCCCGTCTGTTAACAGCAATACCCAGTCTGCAAGCCTCTGGACCTTCAGAGTGCTACCATCCTGTGAAATGTATGGTCTGTATCTAGGTAGTTATTTATCTATTTATGATTATGTCCTATGCCAATTCTCTATTGATGTTATGACAAATTGTCATGAATTTCATGGTTTAAACAATATAAGTTTATTTTTGTACAGTTCTGGAAATCCAGAGATCTGAAATGGTTCACACTAGGTTAAAATCAAGGTGTTGTCCTGGCTCCATTCTTTTTGGGAGACTCTAGGAGAGAATCCATTTCCTTGCCTTGGGCTTCCATCCTCAATCTTGAAAGTCAGCACCAGCAGGCTGAGTCCATCTCATACTTTCATCTCCTCTATTCTCTTCTTCCTCCCTATTCCACTTTTAAATTAAATCATAGCTATGTACTTTAATGCAATCATGGGGTACAAGGAGCTGGTTTTATATACAATTTGAAATATTTTCATCAAACTGGTTAACATAGCCTTGATGGCATTTTCTTACTTATTGCATTAAGACATTTATATTCCACGTTTAGTAAATTTCACACGTACCCTTGTAAAATGCACCGTAGGTGTGGTCCCACCAATTACCCTCACTCCACCTATCCTCCCCTGTCCCCTCCCCTCCCTTTCCCCTTTCCCCATATTCTTGGGCTATAATTGGGTTATAGCTTTCATATGAAAGCTATAAATTAGTTTCATAGTAGGGCTGAGTACATTGGATACTTTTCTTCCATTCTTGAGATACTTTGCTAAGAAGAATATGTTCCAGCTCCATCCATGTAAACATGAAAGAGGTAAAGTCTCCATCTTTTTTTTAAGGCCACATAGTATTCCACAGTATACATATACCACAATTTATTAATCCACTCATGGGTTGATGGGCACTTGGGCTTCTTCCATGACTTAGCATGAACTGGACTGCAATAAACATTCTAGTACAAATATTTCTGTTATAATGTGATTTTTGGTCTTCTGGATATATACCTAGTAGAGGAATTGTAGGGTCAAATGGTAGGTCTAGTTTTAGATCCCTAAGTATTCTCCAAACATCTTTCCAAAAGGAATGTATTAGTTTGCATTCCCACCAAGAGTGTAGAAGTGTTCCTTTTTCTCCAAATCCACACCAACATCTCTGGTTTTGGGATTTTGTGATGTGGGCTAATCTTACTGGAGTTAAATGATATCTCAAAGTAGTTTTGATTTGCACTTCTCTGATGATTAAGAATGATGAGCATTTTTTCATGTGTCTGTGAGCCGTGCGCCTGTCTTCTTCAGAGAAGTTTCTCTTCAAGTCTCTTGCCCACCCTGAAATGGGATCACTTTTTCTTTTCTTGCTAATACGTTTGAGTTCTCTGTGGATTCTGGTTATTAAACCTTTGTCATAGACATAACTTGCAAATATCTTCTCCCATTCTGAGGGATGTCTGCTTGTTTTACTTACTGTGTTCTTGGCTGTACAGACGCTTTTTAGTTTGATCAGGTCCCAGTAGTATATTTTTGATGCTGCTTCAATTGCCTGGGGAGATAATTGTCCTCCTCATAAAATATTCACCCAGGCCAGTTCCTTCAAGAGTTTTCCTGTACTTTCTTCTAGTATTTTTATAGTTTCATGTCTTAAGTTTAAATCTTTAATCCAGTGAGAGTCTATCTTAGTTAATGGTGAAAGGTGCGGGTCCAGTTTCAGTCTTCTACAGGTCTCCAGCCCATTCATCCAGCACCATTTGTTAAATAGGGAATCATTTCCCCACTGAATGTTTTTAATTGACTTGTCAAAAAACAAATGATGGTAAGTAGCTGGGCTCATCTCTTGGTTCTCTATTCTGTTCCATATATCTACCTCTCTGTTTTTGTGCCAGTACCATGCTGTTTTGATCACTATCGATTTATAGTAAAGTCTCAGATCTGATAGCATGATTCCTCCTGCTTTGTTTTTATTTCTGACTAATGTCTTAGACATTCAAGTTTTTTTCTCATTCCATATAAAATGAAGTATTATTTTTTTGAGATCTTTAAAGTATGACAGTGGAGCTTTAATAGGGATTGCATTAAAATTGTATATCGCTTTGGGTAGTATGGACATTTTAACATTGTTGATTCTTCCTAGCCATGAGCATGGTATGTTTTTCCATTTGTTAGCATCTTCAGCTATTTCTGTTCTTTGAGTTTCATAGTTCTCTTTATAGAGATCTTTCATGTCCTTTATTAGGTAAACTCCAGAATATTTCATCTTCTTTGGCACTACTGTGAACAGAATAGAGTCTTTGACTGTTTTTTGCAGCTTGGCTATTGTCAGT
The DNA here is from genome assembly GCA_963573935.1 of Arctocebus calabarensis. Taxonomy (NCBI): domain Eukaryota; kingdom Metazoa; phylum Chordata; class Mammalia; order Primates; family Lorisidae; genus Arctocebus; species Arctocebus calabarensis. Next base: position 22,862 of record CAUYON010193358.1, on the reverse strand, counting down.
ATGTATAAAGGCTACAGATTTTTGAGTGTTGATTTTGTAACCTAAGATGCCGCTATATTCCTTGATCACATCTAAGAGTTTTGTAGTAGAATCACTGGTGTTTTCCAGATATACAATCATGTCATTTGTGAAGAGTGAAAGTTTGATCTCTTCTGACCCTATATGGATACCCTTGATCGCCTTTTCTTCCCTAATCATGATGGCTAAGACTTCCATTATGATGTTAAAAAGCAGTAGAGACAATGGGCAACCTTGCCTGGTTCCTGATCTGAGTGGAAATGACTTCAGTTTAACTCCATTCAATATGATATTGGCTGTGGGTTTGCTGTATATGGTCTCTACCAGTTTAAGAAATGTCCCTTCTATACCGGTTTTCTTAAATGTTCTGATCATGAATGGATGCTGGATATTATCAAAAATGCTGGATATAATGCCGAATATTGTCAAAAGCTTTTTCTGCATCAATTGAGAGAATCTATGGTCTTTGTTTTTGAATTTGTTTATGTGATGAATTATATTTATAGATTTATGTATATTGAACCAGCCTTGAGACCCTGGGATAAAACCCACTTGGTCATAGTGTATAATTTGTTTGATGTGTTGCTGGATTCTGTTTGTTAGGATCTTGTTGAATATTGTTGCATCAATATTCGTTAGTGAATTTGGTCTATAATTTTCTTTTCTTGTTGGGTCTTTTCCTGGTTTGGGGATCAAGGTGATGCTTCCTTCATAGGATATATTGGGTAGTATTCCTTCTTTTTCTATATTTTGGAAAAGGTTGAGTAATATGAGTACTAGTTCCTCATTAAAGGTTTGGTGGAATTCTGGCATGAAGTCATCTGGTCCCCGGCTTTTCTTTTTAGGGAGATTTTCTATATTTGATGCTATTTCAGAACTTGATATAGGCCTGTTCAACATTTCCATTTGATCCTAGCTAAGTCTTGGAAGGTAGCATGCTTCTAAGTATTGGTTAATTTCCGTCAGATTTCCATATTTCTGAGAATAGAGTTTCTTGTAATATTCATTAAAGATTTTTTGAATTTCTGAGCAATCTGTTGTTATTTTGTCTTTACCATTTCTGATTGATGAAATTAGAGATTTTATTCTTTTTTTCCTGGTTAGGTTAGCCAAAGGCTTATCTATTTTATTGACCTTTTAAAAAAAAAAACAAATATTTGATTTATTCATCTGTTATATAATCCTTTTGTTTCCAATTTCATTTATTTCTGCTCTATTTTTGGTTATTTCTTTTCTTTTGCTGGGTTTGAGATTGGAATGTTCTTCCTTTTCCAGTTGCTTGAGATGTCCCATTAATTTGTTAACTTCTTCTCTTTCTGTTTTCTTGAGGAAGGCTTGCAGTGCTATAAATTTCCCTCATAGGACTGCCTTTGCGGTATCCCAGAGGTTCTGATAATTTGTGACTTCATTGTCATTTTGTTCCAAAAATTTGGTAATTTCCTTCTTAATCTCATCTGTGACCCAGCTATCATTCAGCATAAGGTTATTTAGCTTCCATGTTTGTATATGAGTATGCAGATTCCTGTTGTTAATGAGTTCAACTTTAATTCCATTATGGTCCGAGAAGATGCAAGGAATAATTTCTATTTTTTTTTTAATTTGCTGAGGTTAGATTTGGGACCTAAGATGTGATCAATTTTGGAGTATGTTCCATGGGCAGATGAGAAGAATGTGTGTTCAGTTTTGTTAGGATGAAATTTTCTGTAGATGTCTGTCAAATCCAAATGTTGAATGGTTATGTTTAAGTCTAATATTTCTTTGCTTAGCTTCTTATTGGAGGATCTATCCAACACTGCCAAAGAGTGTTAAAATCTCCAACTATTATGAAGCTAGAGGAAATCAAGTTGCTCATGTCTGTTGGAATCTCTCTTATAAATTGAGGCATATTCTCGTTGGGTGCATAAATGTTAATAATTAAAAGCCCATCGTGTTGCATGTTACCCTTAACATATATAAAGTGACCATCCTTATCTTTCCTTCCTTCCTTTTCTTATCTTTTGTTGGTTAAAAGCCTATTATATTTGCAAATAAAACTGCAACACCTGCTTTTTCTGATTTCCATTTGCCTGAAATATAGATGACCATCCCTTCACCCTTAGTCTATATTTACTTTTAAGGTAAGATGAGATACTTGTATGCAGCAGATATCTGGTCTGAGTTTTTGTATCCAGTCAGCCAACCCGTGTCTCTTTAAAGGATAATTTAAGCCATTCACTTTAATTTAAAATATTGATAAGCCTGCTAGAATTTTGGGTATCAAGTTTTTTGAAAGTCCAGTGGCCATTTTTAATCCATTCACCACTGTGAAAGTTGGAATTTGATCAAAAGTTTCTGAGTTTACTTTTGTGGTGGAGGATTGCACTGGTCATTATGGAGGATAGGTCCGAGAATATCCTGGAGAGCTGGTTTAGTTATGGCAAATTTCTTCAACATGTGAATGTCATTAAAGTATTTAATCTCTCCATCATAAATGAAACTCAGTTTAGCTGGATACAGGCTTGAAAGTTATTTTGTTTTAGGAGATTAAAAGTTGATGACCACCCTCTTCTAGCTTGAAAGGTTTCAGCAGAGAGTTCTGCAGTCATTTTAATATTCTTCCCCTTGTAGGTTATGGTTTTCTTACATCTGGCTGCTTGCAGAATGTTCTACTTCATGTTAACTTTAGTGAAGTTAATTATGATGTGCCTAGGAGATATCATGTCTGGGTTGAGTCATGCTGGGGTTCTGAAACTGTTTGCTATTGGAATTTCAGTATCTATTGGTATGTCTGGAAGGTTCTCCTTTATAATCTTATGAAGAAGAGCCTCTGTGCCTTGTGAAGCCAGTTTGTCACCTTCAGGGATTTCTATAAGGCAAATATGAGTTTTCTTCAAATTATCCCAGAGCTCTCTGAGAGAATGATCCATTTTTCCTCTCTATTTCTCTGCCTCTTTGAGAGTTTGGAAGCATTAAAAAGCTTTGTCTTCAATGTCAGAAATCCTTTCTTCTGCCTTCTCCATTCTGTTACTGAGGGATTCTACTGTATTTCTCAGATCTTTGAGGACTGCAAATTCTTGTCTCAATGTGTCAAAATCTTTGGTGATTTTGTCTTTGAATTCATTGAATTCTTGAGACAACTCTTGAAATGCTCCTTGAATTTCTAATTCCAACTTTACCTCCATTCTGTTAATCTTATTTGCAATCCAAATTCTGAATTTGATTTCTGACGTCTTAGCCATTTGTTTATGAATGAGATCTTCAGTTGTGTCTGCCATATTGTTCCTTGGGGGAGTTGATCTACTCTGGTTATTCATGTTACCGGCATTTTTCTGCTGATTCTGCCCCATGATTATATTACACCGTTTAGCTAGATGAGCAGATAAGGTGAAGTTGGGTTGAGGGTCTCCTGGAGTAGTGATTAACCAACTCTTTGTCCAAGAGCCAGGACTGAGGTTTGTACCTTTTCTTCTAGAGCTTTGCAACGGACCCATACAGTGCTATGACCTGAGACACTGGGGACTTGCTTAGTGTGGTTGGTCTAAGTGGCTCTGTCTTGTTTTTAGCTGATCTCTGTCCTACCCTAGTGAATCAGTTACTCTGGGTTGAATTCTCAACTGTGGAGAAATACCAGCAATTAAGTCATCCCACCACCCATGGGTGACAACTGGAAAAGGAAAATCAAACCTTCCCACAACCACATACCCAGGGTACCACTTTGGATAGTCCTTGGGTGACTGGTCCAGTTTAAGATGTCCAAATCAATTGTCCCAGGCCCCACCCAGTCTCAAGTGGGAGAGTACAAAAGGTCTCTGGCAGCTAGATAGCAGGGGGTCTGCTGGATGTTCAAGTATAACTCGTTCTGGTGCTCCATGGAGTCAGAAGGACCCATGTAGCAAATGAATTAGTCTGGAAAGGTTGATGTCTCCTTTCCCACCTTGTACCTCTGTCACACCCAGTCACTGGTAATCCCTCAGGGCTGTGACCCAGTTCCCTCCAATGAGCAGATGCTCCAGGGGTTTGTGCCTTCCTGAGTCACTGGGAGATCTGTATCTCCTTGGCCAGGCCTTTGCACTCTGACACCATCCAGTTGAGGGAGCTGAAGCCTGACAACTTTGGGTGGTTAATGGAAGCTGGGGTTGTTCACTCAATTCCATCCCTGCTCCTGATTGATGTTGCTGACACTTATATTTTCACAGAATTTGTGGTTCTGTCCTGGCTATATTCCTCTGCAGACCAGATGCTGTTTGAGTTCACAGAAACTGACTCAGCCCCAGTCTGTGCCACTCCCCGGAGCTGGTGTGTCTGTCTCCACTGCAGTTTATGTTGTGGCAGGCGCAGTTAGAGCTCACAATCAGTAATCAGTTCTAGTCCTGCTCACCTGCTCCTGTCTTAGTTATGATCCCCTGGGGGCCGGGTGCTTCTTAGGTTCAGTAAAGCAGTCCTCTGGCTGAGCCCGGCCCTTGGAGTATGCTGTCTCTGTGTGCATGTCTTCTATTCTCCGCCCCCTCCACACCACACCCAGGCAGGTACCACCTCAGGCGTACCCTTTACTTATGTGGCCTGCATTTCCATCCCAGATCTGCTGGGCCAGTGTCCGCCACCAGAGAAGATGCACAGCTTTTTGTGGTTGCCCAGAGAGGCAGGGAATGTCTGTCCAAAATATCCCCAGGCGTGTGAGCTCTATTGTTCCTGCAGGTGCTACTGCTGCTTTGTGCCACTGGGCACCACCTCTCCCTGTCCCACATTGTTCCTTCAGTCCACCATTTTCTCCCTACTCCCATGTCACAGAATCAGGACAGACCTCCAACAGCCCATGCCCTCTCCACACATCTTGAGAAAATGCCCAAGAATCTGGACTCAATGGGTGACAGGCCTCCAGACCTCAGGGTGAGAGTGGGGGGGGGGAATTCTGGGAGTTAAGAATTTCAGGCAGAGAATATATACAGTTTATTTAGTTTTATGCCTGGCAGGAGAGTGCCATGGCACCCTAGTAGGGGAAGGAGGTCCAGTTTTTAGAGGATCTCTCCCATGGGATAAAACAGGAGGGTGTTTGAACTCTGCTCACTTGTTTGTAGAAAGTATACTGTGAGCTGTTTGGTGATGGATTTTGTACCTATTGTTTGTACCCTTGTGGTTGCAGCACACCTCAGCAGGGTTGATGTGCGTTCTTCAATCTTCTCTCCTGGCTCAGCTCTGAACCATGAGCTTACTTGCTAAACTTCTATCCTTTAACTCTCCTTCTGGATGAGAGCCTCTGTGGAAAGCTGGCTCCAGTCAGCCATCTTGCTCCACCCCCCCTTCCCTATTCCACTTTTAAGGACTGTTGTGATTATATTGGGCCCACTTGAAAAACCCAGCCTTATCTCTATATTGAAAGGTCAGCTGACTTGCAAAATTAATGCATCTGCAACCTTGCCTTGTATTGTAACATGTTCATAGATTCTGGGGATTAAGGTGTGGCCATCTTTGGGGGATCATTGTTCTGTTTACCACATGTCTAATTTCCCAAATTAGATTTTGATGAGGACAGGACTACATGTTATTCTTTTAACTAGAAGGGTGTTTTGCTGAAGTAATCATTTGATAATTGTTGAATGGTTGGGTGAATTTGGGCTAAATGCTGAATGAAAATGTCTTTTATTTTCTACTTTTGTTCTCCTAAAAATGATTTATCCATATTCCTTCTTTTATACTCCAGAATAATTTCTTAAGTACAGCTTAATCAAGAATATGACATATCAATTTACTGTAACTCATCTCAGAGCCCCAAAAGGTATTATTTCTGCTTATTTAGATCAATTCACATACTATCAAAGCTGTTGTCATTTCTCTAGGACAGTGCTTTTCTCATTGTTTGATTCTGGAAGTGCTTCACTACTTCAAGAGTTCCTGGAATTTCTGGTGGAACAAGAGTCCAGCAAAATCATCTTTTTGTTTAATCATTGTTAGGAATAGAAATCAGCATTCTTTTGTCAATAGGACATGGTTCCTGTCTGTTGATTTCCACTCTCTCATCATCTTGAATTAAAAAAAAAAAATCAAACAATACATGAATGCAATAGAAAATGGTATTAGCTATTTCCACTCCAGTATAGAATTTGAATAGTATCTTGATTTGATTGTTATTTAGAAGCAACCACTTTATGCTCCATACTCGCAAGGCAAAATGTTCTTTCCTAACAGGAAGGAAATAATGGTTTTCCTATATTTCCCACAATGTAGTAACATTTCCTGAACCCTATATTTTAATATTTAGGGACTCAATCAGGGAGTATTTTTGAAGCACTGTGCTTGATAAAGTACATCTAAAACATGAAATACACATGAAAGAGGCTTAAAATCTGATGGAAATACATACAAAATTGGAGGAAAAGGACTTCTATACAAAGACTAGAATTAATTGAACCTTGTCTATGAGATGGAAACATATTTGCATCTAATAACATGCTACAATCTGAGTGTTTGTGCCCCTCCAAATTCATATGTTGAAATCTAATCTCCTCTATGGTCGTAGTAAGAGGTGGCGGCCTTTGGGAGGTAATTAGGTCATGAGAGCCACACCTTCACAAATGGGATTAGTGCCCTCATAAAAGATGACTGAGGAAGCATGTTTTCCCCTTCCTCCATGTCAGGACAAAGCAAAAAGTGCCATCTTGGAGGCAGAGAGAGCCCTCAGCAGACACTGAATCTTCTGGTGCCTTGATGTTGAATTTCCAGCCTGCAGAACTGTTGAGTGTTAGGGTACACTCCTTTTTGTGAGCAATAAATTGCTACCAGTGTAAGGTATTTTGTTATAGCAGCCTGAATAGGTTAAAAATAATAATACTTTGGCCATAATCTCAATTTGTCATGGCAATGGGTTGAAAAGATAGCATGGTTGTATAAAAATCATTGATCCCAAAATGTTTTTTCCAAGGCTTTCACTTTTCTTTCCTATCTATTCATTTAAGTAAAATCAATAAGTAAATCCAACTAAGTTGAATATCACTTCCTTCCCCCATTTAACCTTTCCAGTAAGGCCAAATGCTAATTTCTTTCATTCACACAGACTTTTGCTTTAATCCAAAATCCTTCTGAATGCTTTATCCCTTAAATCTCGGTTTCATTTATTTGTAAAGGACTACTAATTTATATGAAAGCAGCTGACTTTTACAAGTAAGCTAGATTAAATATTTCTGGGTGACCACATTTATTTGGATTATAATGGAGGATTCTCTTCTAATTATGCTAATTTCAGCACCTACCCCACTGTCAGTCATCAGCAAGTAAGTGACATGGGTGTGTCTTTTAATGACTTCTGGGTTTCGTTTTATTTATTTATTTATTTATTTATTTATTTAAAGCTGTGGTTGGGTATTCATTGAGGGTACAAGAAACCAGATTACACTGATTGCATTTGTCAGGTAAAGGCCCTTTTACAATTGTGTCTTTCTCCCAAAAGGTGTGGCACACACCAAGACCCCACCCCCTTGCTCCTTCCCCCTCTCTGCTCTTCCTTTCCCCACTCTCCCTCCTTCTTTCTCTCTCTGGGTTTCTTTTCTTTATGCTATTCAAGGCTAGATGTAAAATAAAAAAAACAAAAACAAAGATTCCACTGTATTCCTAGAGTTTGAGCTGTGTAAAGACTTTAAATGTAAATATGTCTTATGGATGGTGGGGAGCTCCTTCCTCTAATTGCCTTCTCTACCCGTTACTACTAAAAACATACAATGTAACGAACCATTTTGCATGGAAAGCACTGTTATGAGTTGTGAGATCCTGATGGATGTGGGTATGTTTTAAAGATTAGTTTTAGAGTCATCATTTACTGCCTCAATTAGAAGTGTGCTTCCTGTGTCCCCTACTGACTTTTATTTGCACAATGCATTCATAGCAACAAGCTTTCAAATTTGTAAACTTCTGGTGCCTTGAGCCCTTACAGTAGGAGCTGATCCTTTGCATTTTAACAATGAGCACTTGCTCTTGCAGGCTCTGTTAGGACCAGGTCTTGGTCTTTCTTGACAATAGATTGGAAGCTCAGCATCTTTCCTTTAGCTTGCAGACCTGGACTTACAGGGACCTGGGATACACTGAGAAGTGGATGATTCCTAAGCAGGTATAGTTTTCTTTTTGTTTTTAAGGAAGCTGGCCAGTGGCAGCTGGAGTAGGTTTGTTTATTACAGATGCTGCTGGCACTGTCTTAGTTTTCTCTCCAAAGGAGAAATGGAAGATTGGCAAGAAGCACCATAGGGAGAGATGGCCAACATCTAGAGTTATGTATCCTCTTTGTTTCTCTATTTGACCACAGAAGTCTACCAGTTCTTTCCATTCTATCTTTTCTTGGTATTGCATTCCCTTTTCCTTTGACAAGCTAGAGAACCCTTCACCTCTAGTAGTGTGAAGTTAATAGCACCTGTGATTCAGAGAGGAGGGAGTGATAGTCTCCCTGTGGCCCCAAAGTGAGTCTACAAGAGGACTCCCAAAAGGGAGAGCCCAACAGTAAAATCAAGTGTTAGAGGTTATCTGCCTTCATTCCTGGACTATTATCTAAGCCTCAGATCTCATTCATGATAAAAGCTACCAGGTATGGTGCTAATATTTGCAACAGTCTATTGAGAACATGCTAATATTTTCTCTCTCTCTTTTTTTCCCCAAGATCAAGCTACTGAGACACAGAGAAGTTAGGAAATTTAGCCAAAGTTACATATGGGTAATAGATTTAAATCCAGGCAACCTGGCTCCAGCACTTGTGTTCTCAAAAAAAACAAGCTACACTGTCACTTGGTTATGCTCCATGCCATCTCCACACCACTCTTCTAAGTTATGGGAGATGTAAAGGTGGTCATGTTTATAGTGAAATAATAGAAAAATTCTTAACTCATAGTTTTTCAATAAGGCCTAAAATCTCTCTGCCTGCTTTCTCTTGCCAGCCCCCCCAACCCCTCTGGATTTGTTTTCACAAACCATTGAGGCATCCAACAGACCAAAAGGACATGTAAATTCATTTTTTTTTTTTTTTGCAGTTTTTGGCAGGGGCCTGGTTTGAACCCGCCACTTCCAGTAGCATATGGGGCCCTTGCCCTACTCCTCCGCCTCCTACACAGGCACCACCCTAAATTCATTCTCTGTATATTTCTCCATCTCCTTTGTCTTTTAGAATTTGTTCCTTTAAACCTCAAGTGATTCCTGAGTGTGCAGGAGGAACAATGGAATATGAACAATTAGGCATTAGGATTGGGAACACCTAGAAAAATGTCTGTCTTCAACCTTGCTGGAGGAAAAAAAGGACACAGCATTTACATTCACAATACCTTGTAAATTTGACTACAATTACTTTTGTTCCCCTTAAATTCGCTACCCAGTGGACCTCAGGGCAGGCATTCTACTTTTCTTTCTTTGGGATGCCCGCATACTTCAACTCTCTTCTCTCTTTCCCCACTATCTTCCCTTCTTTCACCCTCCTCTCTCCTTTTAAAATATAAAACAAGCTTATACTTTCACATCCTAATCTTGGCCTAGAGAAATTCTTTTCTTGTCCCACTCTCAGGACCTGCTTAGCTTTTTTGCCACAACCTTTCAGGAGGCAGTAAAGCTATTTTTGCCACTTGCAACAAGATGATGCATGAAAAATAGACCAACCCAAATTCTAGAAGCCAGGATTGGGTAAGAAGGCAGTAAGCTTTGGCCTGCACAATGTAGATCATTGGATCTTATCTCCAGCTGTATTGTGTCAGTGCCAGCTTGACCAAATACAGAGGATATTTTTCATTAATCTTTCCTTTCTGCAACAGGACTGCTAAGAGGGGCTCCTTCTCAGCTCTCTCAGTGTTGCCAAAACTACAAGGGGTTCCAGCCCAGGTTTAGTTGCTGATCACTCAAAGATCCAAATGTTGAGACAATGAGGATTGCTAAGGCAGAAAGCAATTTTTAATATGAAAAATAGCTTGCCTCATATCCCTCTTTCTGACTAATGGAGATGGTAGGCTTTTAAGAAGGGGCTATGAAGGCCAGATGCAGTGACTCATGCCTGTAATCCTAGCATTGTGGCAGGCCAAAATGGGTGGATTGCTTGAGCTCAGGAGTTCGAGACCAGCCTGAGCAAGAGTGAGACCCAGTCTCTACTACAAATAGAAAAACTAGCACCAGGTATTCGGGTGGGCACTTATAGTCCCAACTACTTGGGAGGCTGAGACAAGAGGATTGCTGAGCCCATGAGTTTGAGGTTGCTGTGATCTATTAAGCCACAGCACTCTACCCAGGGCCACAGAGTGAGACTCTGCCCCCCGCAAGTCAAGCCCCTCCACATGCCCTGGGGCAGGTTATGGTGTAACTACCAAAGGGCTACCAGCACTGGGGGAAGGTTGGAGGAGGGAGGAATCTTGGTGTCAGTCAGTCTTCCCGGAGGCCTCCAGAATCTCAGCTCCTTTGTCTTACATGAAATCTACCATTTCTGGGAAACATCTCAAAAATTCGCATAGTTAAGGAAGAGGATTTTTTTAAAAGCATATGAGGTGGGGTCATTGAAATTTTTCATAGAGCCAGTTACATTAATATGGCAGAATGCTTTGAAAACCTTGGGTGATTCCCTAGCATAGCTCCTAACCCATTTACTGAAACCAGGCCAAGTCACAGAATTTACTAGTCAATATTCACAAATTCAGCTGTGGAAGAACATACCCCAGGAATATCACTGATGGGGCAGTGCCTTCCTAAGGCTAAAAACAACAGTGGATTTCCATGGGGTTAAAGGTTAAATCTGAAAATAAGGAGGCTCTCAATGACTTAAACAATAAAATGAAAGAATCATGGTTGTTAAGAATTCAAAGGATCTTAATGCAGTTGTAGGGGGTTGTCCTGAAGCCTGGAAATTGAGTCCAAGTCTAAGTAGACTTGACAAATTGCAGCAATCATCAGGATCAAACAGAGGCCCAAGAACTCTTGCTACAAGACCCACTGATGAATTTAAGTGTGAAATGATGCAGTCTATGAAAGGATGGTTAAGTTTGAGATTAGGAAATGCAGGACGCCTGGAATCTATATGATTTTATAAAACATTATTGTGTTTGTTATTTAAAATATGTAACAAACAAGTCACTTTATTCTTATTTCTCAAGGTAATTCGTTTCATAAACTGTTAATGAATTGCTTTAACCCCCCACCCCACCCCTTATCTTGATTCTACGCACTCCCACCAACCCTCATTGGCATATACAAAATATAAGTAGTCTTATCTATTGAGTTATTGTACTAAACTATTACTAGAACATTCCTCTCTTGGCCTCAGTTCTAGTAGCTGTGGTATTTGGGGGGGGTTCTAGGATATTGTAGCAAAATCAGAGACAGATACAGTTTGTTGTGTTTTATATTAATTTTGTGATGACTATTGGCACCAAGAGAGTAGACAATTTGGGTCTCCCATCCAGGTCAAAGAGATACACTTTCTTAATGTGTATAGTTCCCTTTCAAGTCAGTAACCTTCACCCTTCTTGTCACCCTGACAACCTTCATCCCATAATAAGCAATAATTATTAAGAGATGCTAAAGAGGAATGCTTTTTGTGGTATCATTTGTTTCTCTTCCTGGAGCTCATCTGGTGAGCAATTTTTGTAGGCTCTTTGTTCTTTATGACAATTGATCACAGCCATTAGACCTGCATTCAGAGATGGAATCAGATGCTCACCACATCCTGTGGAAGCTTTTTGATCACATTTCTGTCTCTCTATTGTCTAGCATCCATGCAACATGGTCAGGATAAATGCCCAGTCACACTGACTAACCAACTATGTCTGAATCACAAAAATTAACAAACAGTGCTTTAAGACCAAATAAGCTGCAGAATGTCACTGCTCTCCATAAATATGAGCTGTACAAGACCCACTGGAGGAACACAGAGAGTAGATGCTTAAGCCAAGTCAGGAGTAAAATTTCTGCTGATCTCAAATTTCTGCCCCTTCAGCTGTGTGAAATGATTTTTCCCAGAAGGTTTTGATGATTGCTTAAAGCGCTTGCTAGTTTTACTAATGTGATTTGACCTCACTGTGGCTCTGATCACAAATGCTTGTCATTTATCTCATACTACACACAGCTGAGGCAGAGAACTTTATTCCCAGCCAAGAATCTCACAGAAGTTTGATAATTACCCTTTGGCTCAACCCAATTCCATTTGAGTGTCTCCCAGTTTCAACCTCCCCAACAAAATACATATAGTTATGGAACTGGTGGTTTAGTATATGAAATTGGCAATTGTTCTTCCACCTCTTTTAGAACATTTGTGTGTTTCACATCATTTAGGATAGCTGAATTTGTCAGGGATTTTTCTACTAGGTGTCCTAGATTTTTGCAGGACATGATCTGATCCCCAGGGTTTCCTTATTTCCTGTCTTTCTGGAATCTGTGAGTCGCTGAATGTTTCTTACCTGTGCACCGGCCTGCCATCCTTACTCTAAAATTGAGGCCTGAGTTGTTGCTGCCTTCCATGTACCAGATATTTTGAAGCCAGGGAAACATGTTTTCTTTCATTTGGAGCCAAGCTTTTTGGGTATAGCATTTTACCTAACATTATCTATGGTCTTGCTATTTCTTGTATTTCATTGTTATTTGGTTATTATTTGTAGAAAAATGACCCACCAATTATGTCAATGTTGTAATTTTATTAAATACGTGGAAATACACACACAGGGTGGCCATAAGGTTTATGTGCAATGGCCATTCTGTGTGTGTGTATATATGTGTGTGGAGAGAGAGAGATTGAGATCTGGCAATGTAAATATAACAGTGTGAGCTGGTCAATGGCAGTTTGTATATCTCATTAATCATTTATGTCCTAACACCTTGAAGAGTACCAGCTCATAGATGGCATTCAATAAATGCTTTCATTTAATGAATAAATAAGTAGATAAATCAAAGAATGACTTTGTACTATTAGATTTTCCCCCATTAGTGTGTGTTCAGTAATTTAAAGAACATTTCTATTGTCTTCCCAATATCCTTTCCACCCTCCCCTGTGGGAAATAGCAGTAATGCATTTGGTGCCAGGGTAAGAGTTACCTCAACTCAAAGGATAATTTTCAGCTGGTCCAGGCCTATTTTCTTAGTGTCAGATACCAAATGGGGCACATTATTTTAGGTGCTACTAAGAAAGGATGAGGAAAAATACTAACAACTATAATTATAACTGTGAGATATATTTTACTTTAGAGATATTACAGTATTCAAACTGCATGTCTTCCAATAGATGAGATACAGTGGGTTGGTTCAGAGTGGAGCTCAAGGATTTTGTATGATGGTTTGGGAAATAGATGCCCCCATTCTCGAGAGAGAATGAAGAAGCTTGTAACCCTGAGAGTCCCCGACCATCAACATCTACAACTCTAAAAGGAGCTGGCCCCAGATGTGGCCGACAGTTTAAAGGGCAATATGGAAATCTGCAAAGAAGCTGGGCTCTTGACACAGTACTGTCTCAGCATATCTTCAACTATGTGAGTTAAATATTCCCCTTATTATTTAAGCCAATTTTAGTTTTACTTTTTAAATTTGGAACCTAAAGCATCCTGATTCAAATATGATTTTTTAAATAAAGGATGTTGAGCTCAGAAGGAACGCACATTGAGTAGGAGTAAGAATTGTTGGGGAAAAATTCCAAACCATAATCCAGGATTGAATATAAATGAAGGAATGACATAGAAGTACTCTCTCTGGTTATCCTCTCAGATTGTAACTAGGTCTTGCTCTCAAGTCTACTTGGAAGATTTTTCATTAGAGGTACAGAAGACTTTCCAGGGAAGTTTTAATAAGAAAATAAATCAGAATTGTCCAATTTGGGGAAAAAAAATCCAATACAATTAGCAGAGAGACAAGCTAGTGTAGTGCTTTAAAGCTCAGAAGCTAGAGTCAGGTACCTGAATTCAAATGCTGACTCTTGTTGTTCACTCCTAGGACCTCATACACATTGCTTGCTTCTTTATCTCTTCTCCCTCCTCTGTCAAATAGGTCTTATGGAATACCTAGCCTTGGCATCACCAAGAGAATTAAATGCAGTTGATGCATGCAAAGCACATAATGAGTGCCTTATACATGCCAGTCATTTATATAGGAGAAATTTAGAAATCATTTTCAGTTACGTACCACACCCAGAAGAGTTGCTAATTGGGAAGCCTTAGCCTTGTGAGTATGTAAGAATACATTAGTTTATGTGAAAGCTCAAAGATTTTTGTTGATTAAAAAGGAAGCTTTTGTGACCTATAAGAGCTACTAGACCACAAGATAGATAATAAGTAAGATTCTTATTTGTCTAGATTATGTAAATTCTTCTCCTGAGTTTGTCCAGTACAACATTCTGAAATAGAAGGCTTGACATCGCCTTCCTCTCCTGTGGGCTCCTCTATTCTTTCAGCAGCAGAATTCAGTAACTTTATTTTTGCCTGGTTGCTCAGTAACTGCCACTTTGGTGCCTCTTTCTAATTCATGCTTCTTCTGTTCTCTCTCTTCGCTTTGTTGAAAGAAACAACTTTAGTGGCCATTAATTCAGGCTCCCATCTATGGCTATGAATAAAGAAATCGCTGTTATGTTTGAAAACATTTCTATTTGCTTAAATGTATTATGAGATGCTATGTTTCAAAGAAAGGTGCTATGGTCTGAGTCAGAGCCCAGGGGTATCTAATCTTGTGTGTACTTCTTAAGAGGAAGGCTAAGTATAACAAATCCATCTCCAGGTATCTGGAGATCTAGGGCTTTTCTGCATAGTGTGGGCGTCAATACAGCCAGGGCATCACCTGGGAACATGTTAGAAATGAAAACTCTCAGCATCACTCCCCTCCCCTATTGAACCAGAACCTGCATTTTAATAGTTACTTCCAATAGCTGTAAAAGTTGGAGAGGCACTGCTCTTTTAGGCACTGCTCTATTTATTTTCTTATTTCTGGACAGAGGTAGAGAACTAACTGTAAAGCTCATCTTCTGGTTGGAAGAAGACCTCTTTGTGATTTTATGCTGATACCTGTTCATTATTCATTTTCTGTCTTTTGCATTTTTCTCCTTTGTCACTGAGAGAGAAAGCTATGATTTATTAAGAGAGAAATGAGAATGATAGAGACCCACTGCTGATAAGGAATGGTGTGGAACACTAAGGATAGGCAGGGAAATAAATTTTCTGCCACAGAAAACGCAAAGCTGTAAGGAGGGCAGCTCCTTCATTCTCCTCTAGTCTTAATGAGACCCAGGATTAGATTCAGGAGCTGTTAGCAATGACTGAAGTTCTTGTGCACCTTGAGATGAGAGGGAGTGGGGTTAACAGACCGAGGGAACAGTTCAAATGGACCGTCACAGCATTATATCCCAGGAGGGCCTAAAGCTGGGAGTCAGGTTTGAACTGGAGTGAGTGGTTTGGAGTAAAACTCTGGTTAGCACAGAGTTGAAGAATTTGTAGAGAGAAGGTTGAAGTCAAGAGACAGAGGAAAGAGCTAAGAAAAAGATTTAAAGGTGCTATGGTTTGGATGTTTGCCCTCCAAAACTCATTTTGAAATTTGATCCCCAGTATCAGAAATGGGGTCTAAAAGAAGGTGTTTGGGTCATGGGGGCCGACCCCTCCAGAATGACCTGGTACCCTCTTTGCAGTGAGTTCTTACTCTTAGTTTCCGCATCTTCCCCTACCCTTTGTTTTTTCTCTCAGTATGTGATCTCTGCACATGCCACCTCCTCTTCACCTTCCTCCATGAGTGGAAGCAGCCTGAGGTCCTCACCTGATGCAGGTTCTGGCACCAAGCTTCTTATATAGACTGCAGAACTATGAGTCAAATTCACCTCTCATCTTTACAAATTACCCAGCCTCAGATATTCCTTTATACCAACACTAAACGGACCAAAGCAAAAGTCTAAAGCAATAGTCAGAAACAAGAAAATCCCTGGGAGTTTAAGACATATAAAATAAGTAAAGTAGGAGACATGGGGCATTAACTAATAAGAATATCTTCTTTGCTCAGCTACTGATTTGTCCTGACAAGTGCAGGACATTGATCCTTGTGTGTGACTGGTCAGGAATCTGAAGTTATGAAATGGGAGCTGCTGACTGGAGTTAGGAGAGAGAGCTATCAAGAGAGGTGGCAGCTGACCCAGGAGCTATTGAGCCAGGTAGACCTGTGGTGTGGGTGGCAGTGGGGCAAGGCTGGGTGGGAATGATGTCCACTGGGTTGAAGAAGCTAGAGTGAGAAGGGTTTGATGCAGGAGCCCTGGATTCCCTGCTATGCTGCTATGTTTAGCCAAGGAGCAAAGAATTTCTGAAGGATTGGTGGGGTCAGAAGAGCAACAGAAGGAGGTCAGCTTAGGTTGAAAGGGTGAGCTGGAGTCAGTCAAATGAGACTGTCCACCTGGGATGCTGGGATTTTACCATTTGTTCTCTGTGCTCTTTCTTAGAGCCTGATAGGCACAAATGACCCTGACCATAAATCATTATTACAAAGGAGGCCAGAGGCTTGCAGAGAACAAGAGCAAGATACTGTAAATCAGT
Source organism: Arctocebus calabarensis (assembly GCA_963573935.1). NCBI lineage: Eukaryota > Metazoa > Chordata > Mammalia > Primates > Lorisidae > Arctocebus > Arctocebus calabarensis. The sequence continues at coordinate 6,384 of CAUYON010193358.1, read as the reverse complement.
GAGACTTGGACTGAGGTTTAGTATATTCCATTGTTTAAGTCTTAACCCAAAGAAGATGATATTATTTGGAGTATAGGACAAAGAAAGCTATCAGGAAAATTTTCAGGCACTGCAATCAGATACACTGGGGCTTTGGAAAAGTATCTGTGAGCTTTAGTTTCCATGTATATCAAATTGACAAAACCCTACCCTTATTTGTAGGGTTGTTGAAAATGTTTACATGTGGTATGTTAGCACAGTCACACCAACACACAGTAGAGGCTCGCTAAATTATAGCTAAATAACTACGGAGAGGAGAAATTATTTGATGCCTGAACTCTCTACCTACTATTGCCTCATTATGGAAATTTCATTCTTTTTGCATTTGATGATACTATTTTTTTTATTTACTGCATAAATATAATAAGTCTATTTCTGGAGAGTAATGAATGGAGACAGATTTCTAAGTTAAAAATATAATAGAGGGTGGCACCTGTGGCTCAGTGGGCAGGGCACTGGCCCCATATACTGAGGGTGGTGGGTTCAAACCCGGCTCTGGGCCAAACTGCAACAAAAAATAGCCGGGCGTTGTGGTGGGCGCCTGTAGTCCCAGCTACTTGGGAGGCTGAGGCAAGGGAATCGCCTAAGCCCAGGAGTTGGAGGTTGCTGTAAGCTGTGTGATGCCACAGCACTCTACCATGGGCTATAAGGTGAAACTCTGTCTCTACAAAAAAAAAAATCTATATCTATATCTATATCTATATCTATATCTATATCTATATCTATCTATCTATATACATACATACATACATACATATATATAATTGATAGAGAGGGAAATTGGACTCTTACCTAGAAACTGCAGACAATACAGCCCCAAGGAACAACTCTCATCTATTGCCCCTTTCCCTGTTGGAGGGCATAGAGCCTCAGGGAAAATAAGAGCCTCTGAAGTGCCAGCCCTGAAAATCCCTGTCTACAAAGTGAGGGCAGACATATCAGCTTAATTCAAAGAGCTACTATTTATTTGGTGAATTATGTATAAGGCCAGCTACTATTTAAGTTAATGGGTGGGTATAGGTTAGTGTCCCTACCTGTTCCAGACAAGATATTTGCATTTCCACAGGGGTCTCCAGAGAAAAAGGCCACCATTCAAAGCAGGGACTCTTACAGTGGGAGTTTCTGATGCTGTGGCAGGTACATGGGAGAGCAGTTTGGGGACAGGGAAGCTTTATGATATATCTATCCTTGTTGTGTTTGAGCATTCCATCTCTGGGTAACCCTTTTTTTCTGCCAAGTTAATCCTAGACTTCCCTGACATCAAGGGGGTGGGAATGGGCTCTTCTCAAGCTATTTTTCTTGTCTTTTCTCTTCTTTTTGAGACAGGATCTCCTTAGGTTGCCCAAGCTGGAGTGCAGTGGCTACTCACAGGCATGATCCCACTACTGATCAGCACGGGAGTTCTGACTTGTTCTGTTTCAGTTGGTTCTCTTTTTCTTAGGCAACCTGGTGGTCCCCTGTTCCTGGGACGTCACAATATTGATCCTGAATTTAGTGCAGATACCCATCCTACAGCCCAGAACTCCTGGGCTCAAGTGATCATCCTGCCTCAGCCTCGCCAGTAGCTGGGACTATAGGTATCTGCCACTAAACTGAGCTCTCGTTGTTTTTTAGCATGAGATTTTAGGTTCTGCAACAGAGCTATCTGAATAATCTATAGCTTATCACACACACAAAAATTAGAGACAAATTCTCCCTTAAAAAAGTAAGGAATTAAAAAGAGAAGGGGGCCTATTGGCCTTTTGATAGTACTCGCAATCAAAGTATAGTGAATCCACTCACAGTATATAAGTATATTTCCTTTTTGGCCTTTTATTTATTTATGTTTATTTCAGATTAATATAAGGGTACATACAATTGGGTTGCATTGTTTGCATTTGTTAGGTAAAGTCCTTAACCCAGGAGATATGCCTTATATCCCTACACTGTACCCGATATGTAAGAATGTACTGCACAGCCCCTCCTCTTCACCCCTTCTTGCATTTAAATGTGTTTTTCTCTCATGTGGGCGTGTAGTTGTTCATCTACTAGTTTCATAATATTGAGTATATTGGATACTTACTTTTCCATTTTTATTATACTTTCTTAAGAGGGTGTTCTCCATAGCCTTTCAGGTAAGTGTATTTCTTTAAAAGCCATTGTTCTTTTTCTGTAAAAAAAAAAAAATTAGACAGCTTTGAGGTTCTGGTGCTCTCTTCTTTTTCAACAAAACCCCTTTAAAACATAGCACTCTTGGCTACACATCCATTTTCAAGTAAGCTGTGGCCTTAATCAATAAATTAATTTTTATTTTAATAGGAAGGAAAAGCTACTTTTTTGCCAATGTCATCAATCTGGTTGACCCTTTGAATGTGTTAACTACAATTGTCAAAGGAATTGGAAGCCATTGTTTTGAATATTAGATTACTTGGTCAATTATAATGTGATTCTTCAGATCACACACTTTTGTATCAGACAAGGCCCTTGCTACTCAAGTTGTTATTTTATGAGAATTAATGCCAAACAAATTACCAATGACTAGCCAATTTATTAAGAGATGGACCTTGCTCACAAAGAGCCCCTGAATGGCTATGATTCAGTGGTCTTTATTAGATCCAGTTCTTTCCTCCTTATTTGCCATGACTTATCAGCTTTGATGGGACCAGTCCTGTGATCATTTTTACTTTGTTTAGTCCTTTCTAAAGGAAATTGCATCAGACTTTTATTTTAATTTTCCATTGCATGGGATCATATCTCTTGAAGGGCTTTTGCTTCTTTAAAAAAATATTATAAATTCTAGTTCATGGAAAAAGTTGCAAATTATACTTGACTACCGAGCAAATAATGTTTTTCCTGTGTACAATGAGTAAAAAAAAGAGGCACATAGGTTGATACATACACATACTGCTGCTGTTTCTTAAAAAGTATCTGGAACTTTGAAAAACAAACTCTGAGTAAATGGCTGCATTCTTATAAAGTTGCTTTATGGAAATATTCCAGTTTGGTCCTGGGTCTTACAAATTAAGTCTGTTTGATGATGGCATCAATGACATCTACCAGTGCACATGTTTTTATTTCATCATGCTCTGATGTGTACTGAGAACAATCTCATGTGATTGAGGCTTCATCACATGAGATGCATGTGATGGTTTCTTGGTTATTCCTCCTAGAAAACTCCAAGGCTGAAGTCTTTCCCTGTGATTTAGAAGGATTTGGATACCCTTGTTTAAAAGAGTAGAATACATTAAATCATGTTAACTGTGAATGTGAGAAGAGAATTATATCCAACAATACTGCAACATATCTGCTTTGGCAAGATTGAAATATCTAGGGCATTTCACTTGTTTATAAAAACAAAACACAAAACATTTGGCATTGAAAACCAATTCAAAGAATATATGCTACTCATTTTAGTGGGGAAAGAAAAAGAAATACTTGTGGTAATTACTGCAGGAGAAATCTAAACTGAATCACTGAAGTAATGGAATGGTTATTATGAACACTATAAGACAGGGCTGTTAGGAAAATGCAATCTTAATGAGCAGAGTTGTGTTTGTAGAGAGTAAATTATGCCCCACAAATATAAAACTTTATTTTGAAGCAATTAGAAAAATTAGGGAACAAAAGAAAAGAATGTCTTTAAGTTCTTAATTCACATTAGGGTCAGTGTGTTTTCAGTGTTGTCAGAAATTCAGGGTATGCAGAACTGGAATATTCCCCCTTTTCCCCCTCTTTATACCTGGCCCCCAACATCTCATCCTGGGATAGGTCCCTTTTTATCCCCAAAGTACTTATTCTTTGTAGCACTAAGCTCTTTTGTAATTATTGCTTTATTGAAAAAATAACGATAGTGAAATATGTCATATGTGCAAAAGAATGTATAGGGCAGTATGGTTTAACAAAAGGTAAAGTTAAAACCCAGGTCCTCGCCACCTAGTTTCCTTCATGCCACTCCCTGAATCCTGTTTCCTGGCCACTGCATTTCCCTGAATTTCATGTTAAAATCATTTGCTGTTCATTATGGTCTTAACAGGCAGATCTGTATCACTAAACAATGTACCATTTAAATTAGCCTCTTTAATCAAGATTATGTTTTTAGACTTATCCAATATGATGTATCTTATGAATGTAAATATGAATATAATTTATCTAGTCTATGGTTGATAGATGTTTATTCTCTGGTTTTTCTTCTGTTTTTAGGAAGAATGTTTCTCTAAGCATTTCTGGTTATCTTCTATAGTAAATTTGCAAGCATTTTTCTAGGGTATATACCTAAGACTGAAATTGCTGACTCACAGAGTGGGTACACATGCCACTTCACTAACATCAAACTGTATTCCAAAGGAGGGGTGTGCGTTTCCATTCTCATTATTGTGGGATGAAACCTTTATCCCTCTATACCTTGCTGATGCAAGGGATTATCCAAATTTTCACTTTTGCCAATCAGGTGGTGTGGAAAGACATTTCTTATGGTTCAAATTTTTGTTTCCTGTTTCCTCATGAGGGTGAACATCATATGCTTATTGGTCAACATGATTTTCTCTTCTCTGAAATACCTCTTCACATCTCTTGCATTTTTTCTGATTAGTCCTTATTTTAGGGGATTTCTTTATATTACATATTCTGGATAATAAGCCCTCATCTCCTCTATATGTTGCACATATTCACTTCCGGTTCATGGCCCGCATTTTCACTCTTTTGGGTCACTTTTAACAAATGAAAGTTGTTAATTTTAATATAGGTAAATTTATCCACATATACCTTTATAGTTTTATATCTTATTTAAGAAACCCACCGTACTCTGAGATTATAAGTTATTTCTGTATTTTCTAAAGGTTTCTGGTCTTCTCTTTAATATTTAAATATTAATACTTTGTGTGTGGTGTGTACTTGTGTATGCATGGTAGGTTTATATTATGGGTTTAAATCTATAATCTAGTTATAGATTTCACTATGGAAGATTAACTGCTGCCTCAGTTTTCTTTTATATTCATAAGACTATTCCAAATTTTAGAACAGACAAAAACCCTTCTATTTGAGTATTTTTGTTGGGTTTCTTTTTGCAGGAATTTGTCAATTTTAGGTAATCTATTTCAAATGTGTTTGCATAAAACTGCAAAGTCCTCTTATTTCTTTAATCTCTGTAGCACCTTTGAGTTCTTCTGTTTATTCCTAATATTTTAAAATTTGAGCCTTCTCTGTTTCATCTCTTTATTCATTTTGTCAGAGACTTGTCTATTTTATAATCTCTCCAAAGAACTAATTTACAACATTGGTCCTATTTTTGGTTTGTTTTCTATTTCATTAATTGGGTTTTTTTTTTAATTCCTTCCCGATTTTGGCATGTGGATTTTTATTATTTTCCCCTTAACTTCTTAATTTTGTTAATCAGCTGAATAAATTAGGTGGTTCTTTTCTAAAGTAAGCATTTTACTATAAATGTCCTTCTATATGCTGTAATTCCATCTCTCAGATTTGTACCTTTTATATACCTTTTAATGAAGCATAATATACATGTAGAATGATGAACATTTCGTACCTTTACCAATGGATGAATTTTCACAAACTGAACATACTTATTTAACTATCACCCTGAAACCATTTCAAAATTTTTGTTTTGTAGACTGGCTATTTTTATTCAATTCTGAACATTTTCTGATTTTTATTGTGTTTTTTTTTCCTTTGACACATTGTTTACATGCGTTTCTTAAACTTATGGACATAGGATTTTTTGCTAGTTATCATCATCCCTAATTTTTAAAATAATTATCCAAAAGCTAAGACATGGTCAATGAACTACTGCTCCCAGGTTGACACAGTTTTTGTAAATAAGGTTTTATCAAAACTCAGCCGTACCGGTTTGCTTCTTCATTGTCTATGGCTGCTTTTAGGCTATAATAGTGGTGATGAGAGAGACCATCTGGCCTACAATGCCTGCACTCTAGCCCATTTTAGAAAAAGCTTTCCAACTCCCTGGTGTAGGAAAGTAGTATGTATGATCCTAGCATGGACCAATATTTTTAATATTTGAAGTGTACTTTTTATTTATTGGAGATGATATTCTATGTTTGCTCTTTAGATCAAGCTTGCTAAATATGATATTCAAATTATCTTTTTTCCTGACTTTCGTCTGCTCAATATATCAATAACTAAGGAATATTCACATTTTAAAATGTAATGGAATTGACAGTCTCTCTTTAAAGTTATGTCAATTTTTAGCCGGGTGCTGTGGTGGGCGCCTGTAGTCCCAGCTACTAGGGAGGCTGAGGCAAGAGAATCGCTTAAGCCCAAGAGCTGGAGGTTGCTGTGAGCAGTGTGACGCCACGGCACTCTACCCAGGGTGATAAAGTGAGACTCTGTCTCTAC
>CAUYON010193351.1:0-14952 GCA_963573935.1 Arctocebus calabarensis | reverse complement strand
TCTTCCTCCATTCTTTTTTTTTTTTTTTTTTTGTATAGACAGAGTCTCACTTTATCACCCTGGGTAGAGTGCCGTGGCGTCACACTGCTCTCAGCAACCTCCAGCTCCTGGGCTTAAGCGATTCTCTTGCCTCAGCCTCCTGAGTAGCTGGGACTACAGGCGCCCGCCACAGCGCCCGGCTATTTTTTTTTTGTTTTGCAGTTCGGCCGAGGCCGGGCTTGAACCCGCCACCTTCGGTATATGGGGCCGGCGCCCTACTCGCTGAGCCACAGGAGCCGCCCTGTGCCACCTCTTTTAAGAGGGAAGAGAACAGCCGACAACTTCCAGCAGTTTTCCCTTCACTTCTCATTGACCAGAATCACCTAAACCAATCCCTCGGGATGGAAATCAGGCCCCCCACCAGGCGGCCCAGACCATCCACTCCTGGGTGGGGCTCTCCTGAAGGCCTCGAGTGCAGAGAGGAGGACAAATAACAGCCAGGTTTTGCTCAGAAGGAAGAAGGGATCAGCTTCCAAGCTGGAGAGACATGCTCAAGACCATGGTCAGAGGCAGAGAGGAGCCCTAAGACAAGCCTGGCCTGTTACCCTGATCTCCTTCTTATCCCCATTTCATAGGGGAAAAAACTGAGGTTCCATTATGAAATCTAGAAGGCTCCTTACCGGGGCCACTGGCTCCAGCAGGAGTCTGTTTGTAACAACATGAGGAGTTCCACCATTGAACACCACGTGCCATCACCTCCCAGATAAGATGCTGGGATTATTATCTCCCTTTTACAGAGAAAGACCCAGAGGCACAGAGGGAATGAGAAGCTTGCCCGGGGCCACACGGATGGAAAGTGGTGGTGCTGGTATTTGAACTTTGTCCTGGCATTCCAGGATCCCATCACGCCTAGAAGTCAAGAGGAGAGATCAAACAGGAGACCCAGGCAGGTGAGTCAGAGGGCAGGTGGGGCAGCCCCCAGGCCAAACAGGCAGAGCCGGGCAGCAGCAGGCGAAGGCCAGCTGTCTGGGAGGCCCAGTGGCCGGGAATGGGGCTGAGGCCAGGCCAGCTGGCAGGCCCAGGCGAGCCTGCAAAACGAGCCCAGGAGCCATCGCCACTCACCCACGGCCCCCCTCTCAGGTTCCAGGCCTCCTGCCCAGCCCTCTCCAGTAGCCTGAGGTGCAGGTTCAGGTCTGATGGGTAGCAAGTTCTCATGCGATGGCGCAGTGAGCCCCAGACATTCACAACCCAGAGGCATTTCAAGGAGTTCTGGGGTCAATGCTCCATTTTTCAGATGAGAAAACTGAGGCCGGCCATGCATGGTCTATTTTTGTTTATCTTATTCATTGCCTCATCCCATTACCTTGGACAATGCTTGGCACGTAGTAGGCACTCAATAAACATTTAGAATGGCTGACTGACTCATGGAAGGAATGTGGTTTTCCACGGTACTTAGCATGGCGAAGCAGGCCAAGGCTCCTGTAACAGAAGGCCGTTGTCAGAACAGAGCCTCTTGTCCTCCGGACCTCATGCTGAGTGGGGAGACCACAGGTCAGAGGAAAGTGGCTGTCCACAGTCAAGAATATGTCTACAAGTCAAGAATATGTAGGGCTGGCTCAATGCCTGTGGCTTAATGGGATAAAGCGCCAGCCATGTACACCTGAGCTGGTGGGTTCGAATCCAGCCCGGGCCCGCCAAACAACAATGACGGCTGCAACCAAAAAATGGCCAGGCGTTGTGGCGGGCGCCTGTAATCCCAGCTACTTGGGAGGCGGAGGCAGGAGATTAGCTTGAGCCCAGGAATTGGAGGTTGCTGTGAGCTGTGATGTCACAGCACTCTATCCAGGGTGACAGCTGAGGCTCTGTCTCAAAAAAAAAAAAAAAAAGAATATGTAGGGCCAACAGGCTCTACAGGTGTGTGACACTTAATCCATTTTCTCAACACCCAGAGCATGTGCACGCGTGCACACACACACACACAGAAGCCTTATTCGAATTGCAAGGCCAGACCCCTCTCAGTCGTCTTAAGCTTAAATGGGACATGGGGATAATTACCGGAAGGATCTTTGCGCAACTGAGATCGGGAAGCTCAGCCAGAGTTCCCTAAGGCCCTAAAAACACAGTGAGAAAATAAAAACATTATTACCTGCCACCACCCTGTCCCTCTGGTCTGCACACCCACTTTCTTCTCCTCTTCTGAGCTCAGACCTTTCTCACGGCTCCTGGCTGCCTCAGGCCCAGCTTTATGGGTCCTCTGAGTTCAGCACCAAACACAAACTGGGTGTCTGTTTCCATCACGAGTTCTCAGGAGAAGGCACCTGCCCAGCCTGCTGGCCTACAGCGCTGCCCTGATCAAGCGGCCACTGCCCACCACCCAGGCCGGGGGCGGCGGTGGGGGCAGACTCCGAGACACGGCTGTGGATGTGTGGGTGGGAGGACATGAGGCCTGCCCAGACCAGGCAGCTAGCTGGTCTACCCCTTCCCCATCCCCGCCCTCCCAGACTCAGTCTCTCCCAGGATGGCGCACTTACCACCCACACAAGCTCCACACCATCCATTGTCCCTCATTACTCATCCTGTGACGCTCTTCAGTCATCCTTTCTCCCTGTGAATGAACCGTTGCTCATCTGCTCTTGTCTGTGGCTGCCACACTTACGCAAGCTTCGTCAAGGCGACCCACCTGCTCCTTTGTTTTGCTGCTGTGGCTGCTATAAACCATTTTTACACCTTGTAAATCTCAAGCCCAGAAAAGAGAAGACCTGATTGGATCTCCTGCTCATCAACTAGTCAGGGCCACCCCTGATGGCCAGAGCACCCACACCAGCCACTCCCCCACCCCTGTTGGTCTAAGCTGCCTGAGAATCAGGGCCCCCCCATCCCTGGACAGCACTGGTGGGAGGCATTAGAGCCTTTGGATTCTGCCAATATTTTCTTTGCTCACCCTGATTTTCCTCTAGGTCTGGGCCAATTCCTGGTGCTCCTGCCCGCATCCCAATTCTTTGTCTATTGTTTACTAAGGTTTATGCTTCTCCTTCCTCGAGTTTCCCCACCTTTTTCCTGCTGATTGCTCACTCTGGACACGGCTCTGCTAGTTTCAAGTGGGGACCACCTCTGGGCACATCCCATCCCCTCTTCACGCCTCAGTTTCCTCCTGTGTATATATTTGTGGTTACAAACTGCCACCTCACAGGGCTATGAGAGGAGTCTGTGTAAGTGCGGGCTCCTGCCACAGGGCAAGCACTAAGCAGATACTAGCCTCTCTCCTCCTTTTAGCTTTGGCCCTTACTTAAAGCTGTCGAAAGACGCAAGAGGCAGAGCTAGACTAGGAGAGGCTTGAGCTCAGCTGTGTATCTAATTTGCTATGTGACTCCATGACTTTGCAAGTCCCTTTCCCTCTGTGGGACTCAGTTTTCCCATCTGGTGAATGAGGATTGATCTAGAGGAGCATTTCCCACATTAAAAGACAGGAATTCATAGCACATCAGAGAAAAGCAAAGAAAGAGAGAATCTTTGGCCATACAACTTGGGGAAAGCCACTTAATACCTATTAGGATATTACAAGCTCTGAAACTTTGCTGTCCAATATGGTAGCCACTAACCACACGTGACTATTTAAACTAAAATTAAATAAGATTTAAAATTCAGGCTCTGTGCCTGTAGCTCAGCAGCTAGGGCACCAGCCACATACACAGACCTGGTGGGTTTGAATCCAGCCCGGGCCTGCCCAACAACAATGACAACTACAACCAAAAAAAAGAACAAAAAAATAGCTGGGTGTTGTGGTGGGCGGCTGTAGTCCTAGCCACTTGGGAGGCTGAGGCAAGAGAATCGCTTAAGCCCAAGAGATGGAGGTTGCTGTGAGCTATGATGCCACAGCACTCTACCCAGGGCAACAAAGTGGAACCCTCACACAAAAAAAAAAAAAGATTTAAAATTCAGGTCTTTGGTCTGAATAACCCTATTTCCTTCCCTTCCCTTTCTCTCTCTGTCTTTCTTTCTTTTTTTGTTTTAAAATCATACTTTTATCACCCAGGCTAAGGTACAAATTCCGGTCTTAAGCAATCCTCCCACCTCAGATTCCCAAGTCGCTGGGACCACAGGCATGCACCACCACACCTGGCTAATTTTTTTTTTTCTGCTGCTTTTTTGTAGAGACTTGGTCTTGCTATGTTGCTCAGGCTGATTTCGGACTCCTGGTATCAAACGATCCTCCTGTCTTGGCCTCTCAAAGTTCTGGGATTACAGGCTTGAGCCACCATGCCTGGAACCCCACAACTTGGGATCACCATGTGTGGCCAGTAGCCACATTTCAAGTGCTCAAGAGACACACGTGGTTAGTGGCTGTGGTATCCCACAAACAGATTAGACTCAGAGTATTCCCTTTATCACAGAAAGTACTATTTGATGGTGCTTCACTCAGAGGAGTCGTGTTTCACTTTTTTTTTTTTTTTTTTTGGGGGGAGACTGTCTCATTCTGTTGCCCAGGCTAGAGTACTGTGGCATCAGCCTAGGTAATAGCAACCTTAAACTCCTGGGTTCAAGTGATCCTCCTGCCTCAGCCTCCTGAGTGCCTAGGACTATAAGTACCTGCCCTGATGCCTGGTTCGTTTTTTCTATTTTTAGTAGACATGGGGCTCTCACTCTTGCTCAGTCTGGTCTTAAACTCCTGAACTCCAGCAATCCACCTGCCTTGGCCTCCCAGAGTGCTAGGATTAGAGGCCTGAGCTATCGCACCTGGCTAGGAGTCCTGTTTCACTTTAACTGGACATTTCTCAAACACATCTGGTCACACACCATGTCTATGGACTATCTATGACTAACATAAAAAATAATACCACCCCCAGGAACACGGACTGGAAAATGTGGCGTTGGAGGATCTCTCAGCACCCTTCTACCTGTAAGAAGAGAAAGGAGGAAATATTCTGGCAACTGAATTTCTCCTCGGGGAGGGACCTGTCTACGGTTCAGCAGTTTTGTTGGCTGAGAGGACGTTATAAATGTGGAACGGGATCCCGTCAGAACCCCTCAGTGCGGCTGGGATGTACTGGGAAGGACAGAGAACTTAATTGTTCAGGGTAAAAAAGTAAGCAGAAACTGGAGAGGGGACTAAAAGAGAAAATGAGAAGGGGCTCAAGATTGGAGAGTCTGACAACCTGGTGGGAGAGAAGACCACAGGCCAGGAGGGCTGATGGACTCTTTTTTTTTTTTTTTTTTTTTTTGAGACAGACTCTCACTTTCTCACTCTGTAGAGTGCTGTGATGTCATAGCTCATGGCAACCTCAAACTCTTGGGCTCCAGCCATCCTCTTGACTCAGTCTCCTGAGTAGCTAGAACTACAGGTGCCTGCCCCAACGCCCAGCTATTTTTAGAGATGAGATCTCTCTCTGGCTCAGGCTGGTCTTGAATTCCTGAGCTCAAGCAATGCACCTGCCTTGGCCTCCCAAAGTACAAGGATGACAGGCATGAGCCACCGTGCCCGGCCTGAAGAACTCTTGAGAACAGAGAGCTCTGATGTTCAATCTTAAGTCGTCTGTACACAGCTCCATTCCAGTGCAGTCCCCCTTAGCCCTCACCCACAAACCAGTAGCTGTCTACCTCATCTGGACACACAGCCTTGGAGAAAATCAAGAAAAGGAGGGTAGGCTCTGCCTTTGGGCTGCCAGGGGGGTAGAAAGTGACTTCAGGGGAGTTGAGAGCTGAAGTCATCAAGAATTCAGCTGAAACTGCTTCTATGGAAGGAAGAGAGGCAGAGGCTGGCCAGGAGAAACGGTCTCCCTTCCCAAAAGACCCCAGAGAGACTAGGAAGGGCAGCAGTTCTAAAATGTGGCCTCACAATGCTTTGACACTTCTCCCTTTGAGATGTGGGTTTTTTTTTTCTATGCCCTCCCCTTGAATATGGCCTCTGTGGCAGTTTGGCCAATGAATTACTGTGCAAGTGACCCAAATTTGAAGAAACTAGTAGGTTTCACTTCCCGTTTCTTGGGACACTTGTTCTTGGGATCCAGCTGCCATGCTGTGCATATTAAGAGGCCTTAGGCAGATGTCCTGGCCAATAGTTCCAGCCAAGTTCCCAGGTGACAACCAGTGTCAATTGCCAAAAATGTGAGTGAGAAAGCCTCTAGATTAGGGATGTCCAACCTGCGGGTGGATGGCATGCTGATTTTCTGTGGTCTCAGATATCACAAAAAGGATGCATGGACCTTTTTTCTGCTAATCAGCTTGTGTTTGTATTTGGGTATTTAGTGTGTGGCCCAAGGTGACTCCTATTCCAATATGCAGCAGAGGGAAAAAAAGGCTGGACACTCCCCTCCTGTGGATCACTCTAACCCTATTCACTATCTGATAGCAAGCCCACAAAAAATTGTGAGAGAAGATCATTTAGCTGGAACAAGTCAACCTGCAGAAGCATGACAAGTAATAATGAAATGATACTGTTTTAAGCTGCTAAGCTTCGGTTGATTCCTTTCGTAGCAACAATTAAACTAGAATAGGAGACAAGCTGTGAAGCCCATTGTGGTGGATAAAATACTAGAGCCAATTTCTCACGAAGTCTTAAAGCATAAGGGTGCATCAACAAGTCGTAACACTTGGATGTGACAGAGGATAACATCTGGATGACCTTGACGTCAGATAAAGTTTCTACTGTGACCTTGAGGAACTGATCCAGAGATTATCCAGGTCAGAGAGAGAAATGTATCAACAATGACTCAGAAATTTCTAGCTTGGGCAGCTGTCCCCAGTGAGCTGAAATTGGGAGGAGAGGAAGAGAAGAAACAGGTTTGGAGGAAGAGGATGAGACCAATTCGGACAGGCTGTTGCATTTGCAAAGTATCTTCTATGTATGCCAGAACAGGCTGATAGATTAATTCAAAGGAAGAAGGATTTCTTGCTGGAAGCTTTAGCCCATGTTCCTAAAGCACAGGTTTGAGAGTTCTGAATCCCAAATTTTGTTCATTTATTCATACTTTCATTTATTTAATCACTTAGTCAGGTGTTCAACAGGTATGGTTATGCTTGAGAGCACAGACCTTAGAGCCATACTGCCTGAGATCAAAGTCCAGCTCTGTCTCTTACTAACTGCATGGTCATGAGCAGGTGACTTAATCTTGGTTGCTTTATCTCTAAAATGGGGATGGTAATAACAATACCTATACTACTATAAAGATGAAAGGAGCACATATGTGAAAAGGTATTAGCACAGGCATTTGGGCTTCTATGTGCCTGTAATCTCAGCTACTCAGGAGGCTAAGCCAGGAGGATCCCTTAAGCCCAGGAGTTCAAGCCCAGCCTGGGCAAGATAGCAAGACCCCATCTCTAAACAAGAAAAAAATTCAGAGAGCAATGCTTAGAATATAAGCACCTATTACATGTTAGTTATTAATACGCAACAAATAATGTTTTTTTGAGATAGAGTCTCACTGTGTCATCCTTGGTAGAGTGCCATGGTGTCATACATCACAGAAACCTTCAACTCTTGGGCTCAAGTGATTCTCTTGCCTCAGCCTTCCCAGTAGCTGGGACTACAGCTGTGGTGCCCACCACAATGCCCAGATTTTTTTTAGAGATGTTTCTGTAGGTTAACTTGTTCAGGCTGGTCTTGAACTTGTGAGCTCAGGTCAATCCACTCACCCTGGCCTCCCGGAGTGCTAGGATTATAGGTGTGAGCAATTACGCACAGCCAATACACAACCAGTAATATCTGAGCGTCTCTATGTGCGGGACCGGATGCTTCGTGGGGCCCAGAATGAGGATGCCGCAGTGAGCAGACGGAAGCCCTCCCTCTCACCACCTGGGCCCTAGGTTTCCTCAGGTTTTCTTCCAGATACATTGTCCCATTTGATCCTCAGAAAGATCCCTCGAGGTTGGCACGATAATGATCTTATTGGACAGAAGTGGAAACGGCGGCCCAGAGTGGAAAACTGATGTCCTCTCTGCACAGTGCCTCAGTTGGCTATCATAAATCTGTCTGTGCCTCAGACAAAGAACCTGGGACGTGAGAGGCTCTTTATCTTCTGGTGGCCAGCTGTGCGCTTCCTGTCCTGGAACCCCTCCAGTGAATGAACTCTTTTTTTTTTTTTTTTGAGACACAGCCTCAAGCTGTCACCCTGGAAAGAGTGCTGTGGCATCACAGCTCACAGCAACCTCCAAATCCTGGGCTCAAGTGAGTCTCCTGCCTCCGCTTCCTAAGTAGCTGGGACTACAGGCGCCCGCCACAACGCCCGGCCATCTTTTGGTTACAGCCGTCATGGTTGTTTGGTGGGCCCGGGCTGGATTCGAACCCGCCAGCTCAGGTGTACGTGGCTGGCGCCTTAGCCCGTTGAGCCACAGGCGCCGAGCCAAATGAACTCTTAAATGCGACCAACCTCTTGCCCCAGAACGGGATCTCTGTAGCCCTTTCCTGGCGGAGGTTCTGGGGGTGACAGGTCAGGAGGCTGTGTTCATGCTGCCCCTCTTCCTTACTCTTGTATGTGCAGTGGGTGTTTTTCTACTTGTTGTGGCTGCACAAAACTCCACCCAATGTCATTTTCATGGATGCCTGAAATTCCACCATTTGTGATTCACTTGTTTGGGTTGAGCAACTGCTTCCAGGAATGTCAATGTTTTTTAAAACCCCCAGTTCCCTGGGATGGGTTAGTAACACCTTCATGAGCTAAGAATAGGCCTTAAAGATAGTCACCCTAGGGCAGCGCCTGTGGCTCAAAGGGCGCTGGCTCCATATGCTGGAGGTGGCGGGTTCAAACCCAGCCCCGACCAAAAACTGCAAAAAAAAAAAGATAGTCACCCTCCTTCTGTAGATAAAGTTTGGTCCAGAAGGGGAAGTGACTTGCCTGAGGACATGTGACGGGTCAGTGGCCCTATGCTCATACAGCTTCTCCCTGGGACACACACAACGCTCCCATGTGTCACATGCTATTTTGCAGCCTGCAAAGAGCCTCCTCCCCCAATCACACTTGACTTAGGACATTGCTATGAGCTGGACCTGAACTCCCCTCCCTAACATGGACATGGTAATGCCACGACTATCCGCGCTTTTTTCCGGTGACAGGGCTTGGTTTATTACTTGGGGAACCCAAAGGTGCTGCTGTGCATTGGTCTGGGCTGCTGGATCCCTAGCGGGGTTTCTGGTCTTCCCAAGGTCTAGTTCAGCTCCTCCTTCCTTTCTGTGCGCGGCTCCAGACCCTTCACTGCATTCCTCTTTTGTGTAAGTAGCCAAAGGGTTTCTCTCGGGCTTGCTTCTAGAGAACTCTGAAATTCCCACATCACAGCTAAAGAGACTGAGTTGGGAAGAGGAGACGTGAGCGCGCGCAGAGGCAAAGCCAGGCCCGCACCCACGCCGCTGGCCTCCCGCCCAGGCTTTTCCCTCGCATCACATCGCCAGCCACGAACGGTCGGGTCCTGAAAGACATTCGTGGAGAGGAGTGTGACAGACAAGCCAGCATGTAGACTGTAGAGTGGTTGATTGAGAGGTTTTGGCGTTGGCAGATCTGTTTGACTCCCATATCTGTCACTGACTACTTGTGGGGACTTAGACAATTTCATCTCCTCAGAGCCAAACTTCCCTCAGCTGTAACATAAGGAAAATAAGACTTTGTCATAGACACAGACCCACAGGAACATGGTGAGTAGAGCCGTGGTGGATTTTAGCCTTCTCTCTCTTTCTCTCTCTCTCACACACACACACACACATATACACACACCCTTGTGCAGTGAAAAACCTGGGCAACTGTACATTACACCCTGGGGAAAATGTTAATATTTGCCTTATATGGATGTCATAAGGACTAAATGAGATAAGGTGTGTAGGGTTTTTGGCACAGTGCCCGAACACTTAGTAAATCCCCAATAAATAGTAGCTAAGTATCGTGACACTATCACCACAGGCTTAGTCTGGAAGGCTCTGGCAATCTGTGGTGAAAGCTCATTCCTTTCTTACCGCCCACTTCCAAACCTCACGACCTTTTCTAGACGGCCTTGCCTCTCCCTCCAGGGTTGGCTGGGCCACTGGAACAGGGTTCTGGCTGTCTCCATCATATCACAGCTCTCAGTTTGGTGAAAGCCCCAGATAGGCCAGGACCTCTCTGTAAAGTCCCTTCTGCTCCAAAGTTCTGAAGGCTCCAGGGGCCAAGCCCTGGCCTCATCTATTATACCCAAGGCAGGTGGGCGTCAGAGTGTAGGAGATTCAGGGGCGCCGCAGCAGTTCCTGAAGCCCCTGACAGCAGCCCAACCCCCCTTGGGCCTCCTCCTTCCTCTCCAGACAGGCCCAAGCAGCCAGGGCCAGGCATGGCTGGACTCAGGGGCTCTGAGGGAGCCACGTGTGCCAACCCCAGGCCTGCCAGCTCTCAGGCTGATCTCACAATGGCTCCATTCACGAGGGAGTGGAGCTGGCCTGCCTGGAGCCCACAGAGTGATGTTCCAGGCCCCAGGGGGGTGGGGTGAGAGGTCAGAAACTAAGAAAGGGGACCACTATAACTGGGAGAGGCGAAGTACTCAGCCCCCACCACTGCCACCACCTACTGAGGCGACCACCCCTCAGCAGGGCCACACGCGATCAGATCCCCTGAGGTCGGTGGAGGTAAGTGTGGGAGCAGACAGAGGGAAAGAGTTAGTCATGGGGTGCTGGGGGGAAGGGAGGCTGTGCCTTTAGCCCACGCTCTTGCTGGCAGCTGCAGGCTCATGGCCAGAGGGTGACGTAGTCTTGGTCCTTGAAGCAGCTCTTCCAGTAACAACTGGGACACCCCAGCCAGGCATCTTTCGCATCTCCCCTCTTCTCCACTCCTCTGCCCCAGGACTCCAGGATATTTCAAAGACAGTTGCATCAGCTCGCAAGATTTTCTGTACTCATCCCCAAGTGTCTCTGCTCCCTTCTCCACTCTCAAAGCCCAGATCTAATCCAGGCTGCTGTGCCCTCAAATTCAAACCCACACTGGCTCCCCACTCCCTGAAGGACCACAACCTCAGGG
The DNA here is from genome assembly GCA_963573935.1 of Arctocebus calabarensis. Taxonomy (NCBI): domain Eukaryota; kingdom Metazoa; phylum Chordata; class Mammalia; order Primates; family Lorisidae; genus Arctocebus; species Arctocebus calabarensis. Next base: position 4,012 of record CAUYON010193351.1, on the reverse strand, counting down.
TCTAGACTATAATTTGCCCACCCAGCCTCCTTTTCTTTTCCATCTGACCTCCAGATCTTCTTCCTTATGCCTCCACTCCTTATTGCTGGAATACTGACCCCACCCGCACTCTCAGCCCATGTGGTTTTGGGGCTTGGGTCTAGAGATAGTCCAGATTGCCAGCTAAGTGCCCCACCCACACTCCCACCACCTCCACACAATGACTGGTTCATGCATAGTCACTTGATCTAAAACAATCCACTGAGCCGGGTGAGGTGGCTCATGCCTACAATCCTAGCACTCTGGGAAGCCAAGGAAGGTGGATTGCTTGAGCTCATAAGTTCAAGACCACCCTGATGGCTTGGCACCAGTAGCACAGTAGTTACGGCACCAGCCACATACACTGACGTTGGCCGGTTTGAACCCAGCCCAGTCCAGCTAAACAACAAAGACAACTACAACAAAAAATAGTGGGGTGCTGTGGCAGGCACCTGTAGTCCCAACTTCTCTGGAGGCTGAAGCAAGAGAATTACTTAAGCCCAAGAGTTTGAGGTTGCTGTGAACTGTGACGCCATGACACTCTACCGAGGGCGACATAGTTAGATTCTGTCTCAAAAAAAAAAAAAAGGCTTGGCGCCTGTGGCTCAACCAGCTAAGGCGCCAGCCAGGTACACCTGAGCTGGCGGGTTCGAGTCCAGCCCGGACCCGCCAAACAACAATGATGGCTGCAACCAAAAAATGGCCGGGCGTTGTGGTGGGTACCTGTAGGCCCAGTTACTTGGGAGGCGGAGGCAGGAGACTCACTTGAGCCCAGGAATTGGAGGTTGCTGTGAACTGTGATGCCACAGCACTCTATCCAGGGTGACAGCTTGAAGCTCTGTCTCAAAAAAAAAAAAAAATACAGCCTAAGCAAGAGTGAAATCCCATCTCTACTAAAAATGAAAAACTGAGGAAGAGGATCACTTGAGCCCAAGAGTTTGAGGTTCCTGTGAGATGTGACATCATGGCACTCTACTGGTGGCAATAAAGTAAGACTGTCTTGAAAAAAATTAAAAAAGATAAATAAAACAATCCACTGAAATTCAATTTTATTTTATTGATTGATCTATTTATTTTGAGACAGAATCTCACTTTCTTGCCCCTGGTAAAGTGCCGTGGCATCATAGCTCACAGGAACCTCAAACTCTTGGGCTTACGCGATCCTCTTGCCTCAGCCTCCAAAGTAACTGGGACTAATAGGTGCCTGCCATGACGCTTGACTATTTTTAGAGACAGGGTCTTGCTCTTGCTCAGGCTGGTCTCAAACTGCTGAGTTCAGGCAATCCATTCACCTCAGCTTCTCAGAGTGCTAGGATTACAGGCATGAGCCACTGTGCCCAGCCTGAGATTCAGTTTTAGAGCCTGTATGTAAATACTTAAAGAAATGAATCTTGGCCAGGCAGTGGCTCACGTCTATAATCCTAGCACTCTGGGAGGCTGAGGCAGGTGGATTGTTTGAGCTCAAGAGTTCAAGAGCACCTGAGTAAGAGCGAGACCCCGGTCTCTACTAAAAATAGAAAAACTAGCCAGGTATTATGGCCGGCACCTGCAGTCCTGGCTACTTGGGAGACCGAGGCAAGAAGATGGCTCAAGCCCAAGAGTTTGAGGTTACTGTAAGCTCTGACATCATAGCACTCTACCCAGGGCATCAGAGTAAAACTCTGTCTCAAAAAAGCAAAATAAAAAACAAACAGAAAAAGAATCTTTCTACTGGGCTTGAAACTGGGAGTGTCAGTCTGGAGCTCCCTGCATTTGGAAAAGGTATGCTCCAGAGTGACTAACACAACAAAAGACAGTGATGGGAGGACCAAATTCTGAAAACATGCCTCGAGCTCCTAGATCTAGCTATACCTGAAGCAGATAAACTGAAATTTTTCAATTCTTGAGTCAGTACGTTTTCTTTTCATCTATCTAAGCCTCTTCAAAATGGGTTTTCTGTGTCATGCAACCCAGGACATCTGACCCATACAGAAGTCCTCCCTATGCTGACCTTGGACCACCTCTGCAGTCCCATCTGCCTTACTCTGGACATGTGGAACTTACTAATCCCTCCAACACCCTGCGTTCCCTGTGACTCTGTACTTGCTCCTGCTTGGCCCTCTGCCTGGGGTGGACTCATGTTTCTGCACTTGCTCTGCAATTAAAGGTCCAGTTCAAATGCGTTTCCTCACGGAGGCTTCCCCAGCTCCCCTCTGAGGAAGATTCACTCTTGCTCCTGTCCACAGCACACTGCAGAAACATTGCTTGGCTGTATCATAGTCTCCTGTTTGCACCCCTGTCTCCCCCATTGGACTGTTGAGCTTCTTAAGGACAAGAACTGTGTGTGATCTCTCTCTCTGTTTTTTTCCTCCATGCCTGTATTGGGTCTGGCGCACAGCAGGTGCTCAGGAATGACCCCAATTGTTATGAGACTGCATGGGCCCCAGCTGGGCGCCGGTGCTGTGAGGACAAGGTCCTGGCTCTGCATCGACTACCGGCTTCTATGAAGTTCATTGCCGTCTCCGTGCAAATGCTGCTGCCTCGACCTGAAATGTCTACCTCGCTTCAGTCTCAAAATCCTCCTCGTCCTTCAAGGAGCTCGATGGCCTGAGCAATGGAGAGAGAGCTGCTTTGGAGCTGGACAGACCTGAGTTCAAGTCCTGTCTCTTCTATGTGGAACTTTTGTGATGTGGAGCAAATCGTATCACTTCCTTGAGCTTCGGTTTCCTTAAAATGTCAAAAGCACAGTGCTCGTTGTGTGCTGCGCTTTGTTCTAAGGGCGTCACCTGTCCTGGCACTTCCAGTTCTCTTTTCCACCCTATAAGGTAGAGGAGGTACTAGTCTTGCCTCATCCTAGTGATGAGGACACTGAGGCCCAGAGAGATTGTCACCCAAGGCCATGACAAGGACAGGGCCTTGGGTAGAGCTAGTGGCCGGTCTGGGGCTAGAACCCAGGCAGCCTGACTCAGAGGCAATGCTCTAACCACTGTGTACGGTCCTGCCGCTTGCAAAATGGGAATAATACAGAATTTTCTTCCTAGGCTTCTGTGAAGTTTAACCTTCCCACAGCGCGTATGGAGAGCCCAGTAGAACTGAACTCTGCTGTCACCAGTGGTGTGTCCTCAGCCCAGTAGAGTCCTGTCTTCCCAGAGAATCTTGGATTTGGGGGTCAAGGAGGGAGGGGGATGTGGCCGATCCAGGACGGCATCCACTTGGCTCTGGCCACTTGGCAGGAGGGCTCTGCTCATAATGCTCATTTGTCCAGACTGTGGTTCAGTGACTTCTGTGTTCTCCACATGCACACCCCCGCCCCAGAAGGGTTGGAGAGGGGGCAGCACAGGCTCCAGCCAGCTCAGGATGAAGAAGTCTGGGGGGTCAGGATAACGCAGTGTTCCAGAAACTCCAGCTCTACTCTCTGCCTTTGAGACCTTTGGGAGATGACACAATCTTCCTGGCCTCAGTTCCCCTACCTGTGAAATGGGGACCCTAAGGGTACCTGCTTGGTCTGGTGGTATGAAGATAAAGCAGATGGCACCTATGTTATGGCTACTCAATAAATGACAGTTAATTATCAGCTGCATTTTGCTGTTTGCTTAGCCAGGCTGCCTGGGGTTCAATCCCGGTTCTCCCATTTCCTAGTTGTGTGACTTCAACTAAATTATTTAACTGCTCTCTGCTTGGTTCCTCATGGGTAAGTTTGGAGACAATGACAAAACAGTAATAAAACAGCTATGCGTCTGGCACATTGAAAGTGCTCCTTGGCTCGGTGCCTTTGGCTCAAGCAGCTAAGGCGCCAGCCACATACACTTGAGCTGGCGGGTTCGAATCCAGCCCGGGCCCGCCAAACAACCATGACGGCTGCAACCAAAAAACAGCCGGGCGTTGTGGCGGGCGCCTGTAGTCCCAGCTACTTGGGAGGCGGAGGCAGGAGACTCGCTTGAGCCCAGGAGTTGGAGGTTGCTGTGAGCTGTGATGCCACAGCACTCTACCGAGGGTGACAGCTTGAGGCTCTGTC
>CAUYON010193349.1:0-10353 GCA_963573935.1 Arctocebus calabarensis | reverse complement strand
CTGTAGTCTCAGCTACAAGGGAGGCTGAGGCAAGAGGATTGCTAAGTACAAGAGATTGAGGTTGCTGTGAGCTATGATGACTCAGGACACTTGATCCTAGCACTACAGAGTGAGACTCTGTTTCCAAAGAAAAAAAAATTTAGGTGATCAAATCTACTGTTCTTGGTGATGGACTGGCTGAGAGAGGAAGGGAGGAGTCTGGGTTAATCCCCAAGTTTTTGGCTTGAGCAGCTGTGTGCTGCCTCCCAAACATATACCACTTGTACAAGTCTCACCACGTGCACCACAACATGCTAAAACTACCCATCACATGCCTGTGCCTCCTGCAGACAGCCAGCTCCTGCAAGGCAACAACTAGTTTGCTGTCTTCCTGGAGCCTGACAGTAGGAGAATTGGCAGTGATACCTGTGGACTTTTCTTTTCTTCCTTCACTATTTCTGTTGGGAGTTCCACTATTCGGATCACTGAGGTTCAAAATCCCAGAGGAATCCTGGCTTCTTCCTTCTACTCATCCACCACATCGAATCAGTCACAGTGTATTCTGCCCCTAGAACGTCTGTTGAATCTCCTACCCTGTTTCAGGTCTTCACAGGTCTTTATTATTTATTTATTTAGAGACAGACTCTCACTTTGTCATCCTCAGTAGAGTCATGTGGCATCATAGCTCACAGCAACCTCAAACTCCTGGGCTTAAGTGAATCTCTTGCCTCAGCCTCTCAAGTAGCTGGGGCTACAGGCACCCACTGCAATGGTCGGCTATTTTTAGAGACGAGGTCTCGCTCTGGCTCAGGTGGTCTCAAACCTGTGAGCTCAGGCAATCCACTCGCCTCAGCCTCCCAAGTACTGGGATTATAGGTGTGAGCCACTGCACCTGGCCTTTTTTTTTTTTTTTTGAGATAAGGTGTCACTTCATTGGCCTGGGTAGAGTGCTGTGGCATCATCATAACTCACAGCAACCTCAAACTCTTGGGTTCAAGAAAACCTCCCACCTGGGCCTCCTGAGTAGCTGGGACCAAAAGCATCCGCCATGATTCCAAGCTAGTTTTCTATTTTTATTTACTTATTTATTTATTTTTATTTATTTATTATTTTTTTGAGACAGAGTCTCACTCTGTCGCCCTTGGTAGAGTGCCATGTCGTCACAGCTCACAGCAACCTCTAACTCTTGGGCTTAAGCAATTCTCTTGCCTCAACCTCCAAAGTAGCTGGAACTACAGGCATCCACCGCAACACCCGGCTATTTTTTGGTTGCAGGTGTCATTGTTTAGCAGGCCCGGGCTGGGCTTGAACCACCCACCCCAGTGTATGTGGCTGGCACCCTACTCACTGAGCTATGGGCAACGAGCCTAGTTTTCTATTTTTAGTAGACAGGGTCTCGCTCTTGCTCAAGTGGATCTTGAACTTCTGAGCTCAGACAATTCACCTGACTCAGCCTCCTAGAGTGCTAGGCATGAGCAACCACTGTCCCAGGCCCCATTCACATGTCTTCCCCACCCCCTTCATGTTTTAAATATTTAATGTGCTTAGAACAGTGCCTGGGCCAGAATGAAGCATACAAAGTATTGGCTATGATAAGCTCTCTTCCCAGGCCTCCTTGCCTCCATCCTCCCTCTATCCAAGCCATTCTCCAAAGGTAGTTAGACTGCTGTTTCTCAAGTACATTTCTAATTTTCTTTTTTTTTTTTTTGAGACAGTGTCAAGCTTTGTTAGAGTGCTGTGGCATCACAGCTTACAGCAATCTCACACTCTTGAGCTTAAGCGTTCTCTTGCCTCAGCCTCTCAAGTAGTTGGTATTACAGGCACCCGCCACAATGCCCGGCTACTTTTTGTTGTTGTTGCTGCTGCAGTTGTCATTGCTATATCAGCAGGCCTGGGCTGGGTTGGAACCCGCCGGCCTTGGTGTACGTGGTTGGCGCCCTACCCACTGAGCTAGGGACACAGCCTCAAATACAATTCTAATCGTGTCATTCCCTGGCTCCAGCACCCTCAGGATCAAACCCTAAACCCTCCATGTAGTCTACAAGGCCCTGCATGGTCTAACCTCTGACTGTCTCTCCAGGTTCACTTTCACATTCAAAGGCTCTCCATTGCCCTGATAGTGGAGGACAAGCCCAAGACTTTCCACCCTCTGGCCTCCATGTCTTATCAGCCATAACTCCTTCATACCCACTTCTCTAGTCACATGTGCCTGTCTTGAGCATACCCTGGGCTTCCTGCCTCCTGGAGTCTGCTCATGCCTGTCCTCCCCAGAACACCACCTGTCAAGGGCCTATCTTGTTGGTCAGTACCTCTCTCCTCTCTGTGACTCTGATTTCTCACATCATATCCCTCTGCTAACCTGAGAGCAAAGAGTGGCCACCTGTCACTGAGTACTTAGCATCCTTCAACTCTTCCTCCTCTGGTCACGGCACTCTGATAATCCTCTGACATTATCAGCAGGTGACTGGCTGAACTTATTGCATTTCTTTTGTTTGTTTGTTTGGAGTCTCAAGCTGTTGCCCTGGGTAGAGTGCCATGGCATCATAGCTCACAGCAACCTCTAATTCTTAGGCTCAAGCACTGTTCTTGCCTCCGTTTTTCCATTTTTAGTAGAGATGGGGTCTCAAATTTTGCTCACGCTGATCTTGAACTTGTGAGCTCAAGCAATCCATCCAGAAGCAAATCAAACATTCTGGTCAAGGTAACAGTGGCTTGTTTTGCTGTTAAGCATCAGCAATAAGAGATCCTTAATTGCCGAGCTTCAGGAAGAGATGAGCACTCCTTTGCCAGTCTGCCAATAGCCACGATCAGGGAATATTCTACTCTGATGCATCCCAGACTTGTCTGGACACTGAAAGTATCTCAGGATTTTTTTTAAATCCCAACAGCCAGCCAGGCGGGTGTTACAATTTTACTTTATTTTATTATTTTATTTTATTTCATTTCATTTTTGAGGCTGGGTGCAGTGGCTCATGCCTATAATCCTAGCACTCTGGGAAGCTGAGGCAGGTGGATTGCTTGAACTCAGTAGTTCGAGACCAGCCTGACCCTGTCTCTAAAAAATAGCAGGGTGGGCTGGGCACGGTGGTTCATGCCAGTAATCCCAGCACCCTGGGGGGCCAAGGTGGGTGGAATGTTTGAGCTCAGGAGTTCAAGACCATCCTGAGCAAGAGCAACGCGCACGCACACACACATACCTGTCTCTACAAAAAATAGAGAAAATAGCCAGGCTAATGGCTATGTAGTCCCAGCTATTTCAGAGGCTGAAGCAGAAGAATTACTTGAGCCAAGGAGTTTGAGATTGCAGTGAGCTGTGATGACTCCACTGCATTGTATCCTGGGCAACAGAGTGAGACTATCTCAAAAAAAAAGTGTATGGAAAGATGTGTAGGTTCAGTGCAAATATTACAGCATTTTGTATGAAGGACTTGGGCGTGTGTCAAGACCATTTTGATTACAAAATGAATAAATTACTTTACTGTGGATTTTGGTATCTACAAGGAGTTGGGAGTGAGGGTTCTTAGAACCAGTGCCGTAAGTATACTGAAGGATGGTTGTATTTCATACTGTACCACAGCACATAAAAGTAAATGCTTAGGAGAGAAACTAGGCGGCACCTGTGGCTCAAAGGACTAGGGCGCTGGCCCCATATGCTGGAGGTGGCAGGTTCAAACCCAGCCCTGGCAAAAAACTGCAAAAAGAAAAAAAAAAAAGAAAGGAGAGAAACCACTTGCCTAATATAATAGTAAAAAGATTTCCTCAGGGAGAAGTTTAAGAGACAAAGGTTTGAAAGAGATTCAGGGTTTAAATGTAGGTTCAAATTTGTGAGGTTCCAGGTTGGAGATTATGTCACAGTGACCATTCCCCTCTACTGCTTTTCTTTTGTGAGGCCTAAGGAATGGTTTTAAATTGTAGAAAAACATACTCAAAGGAAGAATAGTATTTTGTGATTTAAGAAAATTAAATGGAATTCGGGTTTTAATTGTCTATAAATAAAGTTTTATGGGAACACAGCCACACTGGTTTCTTTCTTTCTTTCTTTTTTTTTTTTTTTTGTAGAGACAGAGTCTCACTTTCTCGCCCTCGGTAGAGTGCTGTGGCCTCATGCAGCTCAAAGCAACCTCCAACTCCTGGATTTAGGCGATTCTCTTGCCTCAGCCTCCCGAGTAGCCGGGACTACAGGTGCCCTTCCCAACATCCAGCTATTTTTCTGTTTTGCAGTTCGGCAAGGCCAGATTTGAACCTGCCACCTTCAGTATATGGGGCCGGCGCCCTACTTGATAAGCCACAGGGGCCGCCCCACACTTGTTTCTTTATTGTCTGTGACTGCCTTTGCATTTAAGCAGCAGAGTAATTATAACAGTCTGTAGGGCCCACAAAACATAAAATATTTACTCTTTAACCCTTCACCAAAAATATTTGCTAATCCCTAATTTAGAGCCTTTTATTTTTAGTGTTACATTTTTAAATGGGGCTTTTTGCTTTTTAAGATGGCAGTATGCAATTGAGTTAATGTATTTTTCATCCCACAATTAAGTAAACAAAATATCCTGTTCTTTGGTTATAAATAAGTTGAAAAAAATTTTTTTTAAATCTTGCTCCCGAATTTACATGCTGTATATTTTAGTTTTTTTTTTAAATATATAGGCTTAAAGTCCCTAAGGCTATTTAAAATATATGTTTATTTATTAAAATAGACCATTTGACTACAAAATGAATAAATTGCTTTACTCACATCATAGCTGAATACGGACTTTTAGTTTGAAATCTTAAAGTATGTGTCTAGAGTATATTAGTATGTGCAATTTAAAGATAATTAAAAACAGCACCCATGTATTAATAAAAACAGCCCAATGTGATTTTCCACATTGGCAGCATAGCCTTAGAGTTGATTGAATAGATTGTCATTGCTGTATGGATTTAAAGCCTTTTTCTCCCACATAATCCTTTGTTTGGGGGGAGGTAAGCAATGAGTGACTTAGAGTTTTCACAGTTGTCTGATCTAGTGTTGTATTATCAGTAGTCCTGTAGGTTTATAGAATGTTTATTTTTGAAAATACTCGGATTCATTCTCTTTGAGACAGTCTGCACAAGTATTAGTTTGACTAACATTTTCTGTTGGAAATAGGAATGAACTAGTTTTACATGGAACAGAGGCTTGTTAAGAGTACTAATTTAATTTTATACTATAAAACAATTATTCTGGATTTTACTGAGGTCCAGTAAAAATGAGGCACTCATGCAGATTAGGAAGAAGCAAAAATTAAAACATTATTTATTTGTAGAGAATTAAGAACTATTCCATAATTTTGGTTCCTTAAGAATCAGTTAATTTTATCCTAATGCCTGTATGTTAGCCTATTTAGAAATCAAATATATATTACTGATAATCCTAGTAATATTCATATGAGCTTGAAAGCTATATATATATTTTGTTTTTTAATTTTTTTTAAGACAAAGTCTCACTATGTCACCCTGGTAGAGTGCTGTGGCATCACAGCTCACAGTAACATCAAACTCTTGGGCTTAAGCCATTCTCTTGCCTCAGCCTCCCAAGTAGCCCACCACAATGCCCAGCTATTTTTTGGTTGTAGTTGTCGTCGTTTGGCAGGCCCGGGCTGAGTTCAAAATTGCCAGCTCCCGTGTATGTGGCTGGCGCCCTAGCTGCTGAGCTACAGGCACCAAGCCTTGAAAGCTATATTTTTGTTTAAATTTTTTTTATGTACAAATTTATGGGGTACATGTGCATTTTTATTGCATGGATAGATTGTGTAGAGATCATGTTAGGCCTTTTAGGATCTCCTCAATAAAAGTAATATACATTTTACCTATTAAGTAATTTTTTATCATTCTTGTTTTTTTTTTTTTGTTTTTTGCAGTTTCTGGCTGGGGCTGGGTTATGGGGCATATGGCATATGGGGCTGGTGCCCTACTCCTTTGAGCCACAGGAGCCGCCCTCTTGTTTGTTTTTTAAAATCCTTTTTTTCCACTTAAAAATTACTACTTAACTTTAAATCTCCAACCGCTCCTAAATGAATTCTGTCTTACTGTGCTTTTCCTCCACCTAGCCAAAAACATAGGCATCCATATCAATGAGTGCTGTCACGAAGCAAAACCACAGAAGTGGTGGCAGTATCTTCCCGAATGAAATTAGAGATGGATGAACTGGCAGTGATCTTTCAGTTGAACAGGAGCATGTGATTGGCAGCATGCTATTTGGGATAAGAATGTAGGAGGTGGTAGACTCTAAATTATTTGGGACTCTTAGATTTGGCTAAAGAAGTGGTTGCATTTAAGCATGCTAATAAACATGAATTTAAAAAAAATTTTTGAGAAACCAAGACTGGCCCCCTTGCACTTCAGTTTAGTGTTTTTTCTTAGATTAATTTTTTTCTGTCTTAGCCGTTACTACTAGCATACTGTAAATTGAGGTTCAGAAGCATTCTAAAAGAACTAATTTACAAATCTAATCTAACTAGAAGGATTTTAAGAGATGGAGAGCTGGGTTACCTGGATGCATTCGTTTCAAATAAGTGTCTCAGTCAGTCCTTGCAAATTTTAACATAGACATAGCCTTCTATCAAGTTTTCCCCTAATAAAACTTTTTTTCAAATTGAAAATAAGTTGATATAGGCAACTCTTTTTCTTGACAATTTGCACAAGTGTGATAGAAAACGAATCAGCACACTAATTAGTCTTTTCTTTGATTTTGTGCAGATTTGATTTTATCTTACTAATGACATTTTCATCAGGCTTAGCCTGTAAGTTTTTAAATGCCTTCCCTCCTTGTTAGAGAGACATGTTGATGCTGATTCTCTGATTATACATTTTTCACCTCATCTGTCGCTTCATTGTCTCTTTGTTGATTATACTGAATCTTTAACTATAATATACAGTTTTCTCATGATAAAAGTAAATATTGACTGGGTGTGGTACCTCACAGCTGTAATTTCAGCACTTTGGGAGGCCAAGGGTGGCACATCCCTATAGTCCTCACTACTTGGGAGGCTAAGGCAGAAGGGTGATTTGAGCCTAAGAGTTTAAGATTGTAGTGAGCTGTGATTAGGCCACAGCAGTATATACTGTGTGAGACCTTGTTTCTTTAAAAAAAACAAAAAAAGAGTGAATATTCATTTCTGGAAATTGGAACATAGAGGAAAATAAAATTTTTAAAAAACTACTCCTAGCCCTCTACTTAGGAACATATACTGCTGTTTTCATACATTCCTCTTTCATGCCTCTGCTCTGATTCCCCATATACAGTTGTGAGAACCCATAATTTGTAATACATGTCTATGCTACAGTGTTGATTAAAAAAGGCACAGTACTTGCACTCAAAGGACTCAACGTGTAATATTCTTTAAAAATTTATATTTTAAGGCTCGGCGCCTGTGGCTCAATGGGCTAAGGCGCCAGCCACGTACACCTGAGGTGATGGGTTCGAATCCAGCCTGGGCCCACCAAACAACAATGACGGTTGCAACCAAAAAATGGCCGGGCGTTGTGGCGGGCACCTGTGGTCCCAGCTACTTGGGAGGAGGAGGCAGGAGACTTGCTTGAGCCCAGGAATTGGGGGTTGCTGTGAGCTGTGATGCCACAGCACTCGTATCCAGGGGGACAGCTTGAGGCTCTGCCACAAAAAAAAAAAAAAAAAAAAAAATTTATATTTTAAAATTAATTTGCTATCACAGAAGAAATACATAGTCTCTGTAGAAAACATGGAAAATGTTCAAGTTTCTAATTTCTCCTGTTTCTGGTTTTGTTTTCTCTAAAGGTAATCACTGTTACTGGGTTTATGTGTAATTTTTTCTATGATTTCACATCTGTACATTTTTAGTTTTGTTTTGTTCTTTGAGTCAGGGTCTTGCTGTGTTGCCTAGGTTGGCCTTGAACTGGGTTCAGAGTGAGTAGTTAGGATGATAGGTGTATGCCATTGTGCTTGGCTATTTTTAGCTTTTTACCATGAAAATTTTTTAGAGTTTATGAAATTAGATCAAATTTGAATAATGAAATCCGGTTATTTCTATCCCTCAGCTTCCACACTTTTTAACATTTTAGTATTAGGGGGTTCATCTCTTTATCTTTCTCTGCCTTCCTTCCTGATGGACTATCGTATCATGAAGTTAAATACTGCAGAATATATCTCCTAGAAAAGAGGTTTTTTAAAAAAATAATAATAATAAGCACAATACTATTACTATAGCTAACTAAATTAACAGTAATTCTTTAACTCATCTATTACTAGTCCATGTCAGAATCTTCTTGATTATCTCAAAAATGTCTTTTAGATGATTTTATTCTCATTCTTCAAAGTTACTGTTTTTGAGGAACTCAAATGTACCTTGGCAGTAATTTTTTCTCATTATCTTGAAGGTACATTGCTGCCTTCTGGCTTTGTTGCTGTTGGGAAGTCTGGCTGTTATTGTCATTATCATTCCATTGGATGATTATCAATCCTTTATGGCTTCTTTTAAGATTTCTGTTGCTTTTAGTGTTCTGCAATTTTACTACTTGAGTCTAGGTGCGAATTTGTTGATCCCATTTGGGTATCTGGTATTTTCTGGGTCTGGTGATTATTTTAACTAACTCTGGGAAATTTGTGGCTGTTTTGTTTTTCTTTCAAAACTTTGAGAAAAGTAAGAACTTAGAAATATATAATTATATGTATGCATATAAAACATGTACAGTTTGATTGTAAAGTCGGTATCTTTATAACCTCTTCCCATGGCCAAAGTAGAATATTTCAAGTAACTCAGAATCTCCCTGACCCATATTTTTCTATCCCTTAATAGCAATTAATATCATGACTTTATTACCTTATATATACATCCCTAAAATATTGGGGTTTTATTTATTTATTTATTTTTAAATAAATACATGTATTTTATTATTCTTCATTACATTATTTCCCCCCCACCAACCCCCCAGTGGTAAGACGGAATTTATTTACAGAAAAGAATACAGAAAACACTAAAACTCCTGGTAGAGGGAGAGAGTTCAAGTGGAGAGAGAGACGCTCTCTCCGTTTCTCTCCCGGTCTTTCCCCGTCTCCTCCTTTAGGCCTTTAGTCTCAGGATATATATAGGTGTATGGGTTCCTTGGCCAGGAAACAATGAATACAGTCCCTTCCGCCGGGGGGGGGGGGGGCAAGGTGAATGAATATATCAATGAATGGATACGGTCCATTCATGGAATTGAAGCCTAGGAAATTCATAAGAAATTGACCTAGGCATAGGAAATGGGGGTTCCTCATTTAGTCCTAAGTGTAAAGTGAAGGAGACACCAAGGCACAGGTGTCTCCTCGGCAGTTGTCCGGCCTTTTTGGCTGTTGGAGCCTCCAGTGGGGGTTGGAGGTCCCCCTCCTTGCCTGTCATCCAGCCCACTGGCTCTTCAGCTGGCTGCCGCAGCACCTACACCGCCAAGGAGGAGGCGGCAGGTCCGCTAGCTCTGCTGAGCTGGCTAGGGTGCCAAATGTCCTGCATCAATTCTCCCTCTCCGAGTAGAAACTCTAACTGCTGTTAGGGAAAAGGGGCGAAGACTCGATCTAACTGCTTCCTGCTGAATCGGGCGATGATAGAAGGAGGCAGTTAGGGTTTCTCCGGAGGGAGAGTGATATAGGGGTTCATGGACTGGAACCATCTTTATTGCGTGTGGCTTGATGACCTTTCTGGAAAACATAAATCTGATTAGTGTAATTAGTAATAGGCAAAGGTAGAACAGTGTCAGGTCAGAAGCACTTATTCAGTGATGCTAAAAGAAAACCATATTAGGGCTCGGCGCCTGTGGCTCAACGGGCTAAGGTGCCAGCCACGTACAGCCACGTACACCTGAGCTCGCAGGTTCGAATCCAGCCCGGGCCTGCCAAACAACAATGATGGCTGCAACCAAAAAATGGCCGGGCGTTGTGGCGGGTACCTGTAGTCCCAGCTACTTGGGAGGCAGAGGCAGGAATTGGAGCTTGAGCCCAGGAATTGGAGGTTGCTATGAACTATAATACCACAGCACTCTATCCAGGGTGACAGCTTGAGGCTCTGTGTAAAAAAAAAAAAAAAAAAAAAGAAAACCATATTAGGATTTTTCTTGCTGTTTCCTGAATAATAACTTCAAACTTTCTTTTGGCTCACAAGAGTAGGTGGTCTGTGGTTGGCTGTCTTCATTGCCTGCCTCCGTAGAAGATGGAGGGTTCCAGGACTTTACTCGTGAATGATGTATGCAGGAATCGACTCCTATAACTTTAACAGTAGAAGAAAAGATAACAGGAAAGGGGACTTCCCAAGTTGGGGTCAGGGAAGGTGAATTAGAGGGAAGAGTTTTGATCATGACTAGATCTCCAGGAGGGAAAAGTTCCTGTTTTAGTTAGTATGTCCCTCCCCA
>CAUYON010193348.1:0-16878 GCA_963573935.1 Arctocebus calabarensis | reverse complement strand
TTGGGCTTAAGCGATTCTCTTGCCTCAGCCTCCCTAGTAGCTGGGACTACAGGCGCCCGCCACAGCGCCCGGCTATTTTTTTGTTTTGCAGTTCGGCCGAGGCCGGGCTTGAACCCGCCACCTTCGGTATATGGGGCCAGCCCCCTGCTCGCTGAGCCACAGGAGCCGCCCGAGTTGTCCTAATTTTTATAGACTGGACATGCACATGTATGTCTTAGTTCAGTAGGCCTGGTTCCCTTAGGTTGATCAACTTGTTACGGTCTCCTGAGTGGTCACTTACAGAAGCTCTACTGATGTTTTCTGTCCTGACTGGCCTATCTCAAGACACTCCCTTAACGGGCCCAGCACTTCAGGGCCAGGTTATGTTGTGACTTAATGACCAGGAGGGGAGGAAGCAGCAGTAAAGAAGAAAAACCCTGAACATATATATGAATGCTTTTGAAATCTCATGTTATTTAAGTGTGTGTAAGTATATAAACAAATTTTAAGAAAAATATGGACTTATGAACTTCATGATTAGTTTTTTTGCCCCCTACACCGAAACAGTACAAAGTAAAAAGGGCACATGCTTTCTTTCTCAGGACACAGCCTGTGCAGTTTTCTCCTCCACCAAGCAGACAACCCCACTTTGTCTTCAAGCAGAGGTGAGGGACACCAGTGGGGGAGCCACTTGTTCAGTTCTCAGAGGCACCTGAAACTCGAGACTTAAATTCACTGAACCAAAAGTTCCCATCCTGTCCTCAGGGTCTGGGTCCTCTCTCTCACATCAAGACCCCGACCTAGAGGCAGCACATCTGCCAGGACTGAGAAGTCAACTTTCTTTGGAGTGATAAGGACTAAGTCTTGGGCCTATGTGCCAGGAAGCCCTCTGGCTTTCACATTAGCCTTTAAGTACTTATTTCCCTCAGGTTTTTGTCTTTTTCCAAAAGATCTATCATCCCCAGTCATAGCCACCCAGTTCCATGTCTTCAGCTGCCTGCTACTCAGATAAGCAGCACTGTACTAATCTGTGGCTTCCACTATCAGGGAAGACACCCCCCCACACCCTCCCCACAGTTCTTTTTTTTTTTTTTGAGTCAGAGTCTCAAAGCTGTTGCCCTGGGTAGAGTGTCGTGGTATCAGAGCTCACAGCAACCTCCAACTCAGGTTCAAGTGATCCTCTTGCCTCAGTTTTTCTATTTTTAGTAGAGACAGGGTCTTGAACTTGTGAGTTCAAGCAATCCACTTGCCTTGGCCTCCCAGAGTGTTAGGATTACAGGCGTGAGCCACTGTGCCCGGCCCCCTACCCACAGTTCTAACTGCACTGCCACCATTTGTGCTCCACCACAACCAGTGACAAAGGCATTAGTCCCAGCCTGCCAGAGGGTGATCTGACTCCAAAATCCCACATTTACTTCCTCAGACTACTCCTGGCACCGAGTGCAGCAGATCTGTTTCCTGGGAATCAGAATTGTCAGCAGGAAGCTGGAGAGAAGTCTTAGGACTCAGGATTGAGCCTGAGGATGCTGAACTGATATTGCAACACTCAGACAATGCCACAGAGGAGGGGGGTTTGGCTGGCACAGGCACAGATACAGACACTATAATCAGCAAAGCATCACTTAAGGAGAGAGAAGCATTCAGAGAAAAGTGCCATTTGGTGGCTTTGTTGCTGTGCACACATCCTAAGAGTTACCTACAGGAATCTGCCTAGTTTGGCCTATTCCTCCTAGGCTACAAACCTGTGCATGTGTCTGCCAATATTGTTGACAACTATAACACAATGGTATGTACTTGTGAACTAAAAATCTTAAGCCACCGAGCTGACTAAAGGCCTCCTCTTTGGCCAAGGAGACTCCAGAAAAGCCATAAGGCCAAGTCACTGGCCATGAGAAGGGAAGTCAGACATGTCTCCCTTGGTGCCTTCCCTTTTGGGAGTTCCTCTTTGTAACAAGATACTAACTATAATCCCAGCCCTACCGGAGGCTGAGGCGGGAGGATCCTCTGAGCTCAGGAGTTCCAGACCAGCCAGAGCAAGGGCAAATGTACGTCTCTACTAAAAATAGAAAAATTAGCTGGACGTTGTGGCAGGTGCCTGTAGTCCCAGCTGCTGGGGAAGCTGAGGCAGGAGGATCTCTTGAGCTCAGGAGTTTGAGGTTGCTGTGAGCTATGACACTACTGCACTCTAGCCTGGGAAACAGAGATCTTATCTCAAAAAAAAGGGAGAAAAAAATAAAAAAATTATAACCCAGCTGCCTTGGGTGCATTTTGTCAAGACCTCTTAGGAGCATGTTTCCTGGGCCTTGGTCACTCATGCTTGGCTCAGAATAAGTCCCTTTACATTATTTTACAGAGTTTTGGTTTTTTTCATTAACACAAAACAAATCTAAACGTGGAAAAGGCACTATAAATATGCGGTATTAAAAGATAAAAAATGGGCTCAATGCCTGTGGCTCAATGGGCTAGGGCGCCAGCCATGTACACCTGAGCTGGCGGGTTCGAATCCAGCCTGGGCCTGCCAAACAACAATGACGGCTGCAACCAAAAAAAAAAAAAAAAATGGCCGAGCGTTGTGGCGGGTGCCTGTGGTCCCAGCTACCAGGGAGGCGGAGGCAGGAGACTCGCTTGAGCCCAGGAATTGGAGGTTGCTATGAGCTGTGATGCCACAGCACTCTATCCAGGGGGACATCTTGAGGCTCTGTCTCAAAAAAAAAAAAAAAAAGATAAAAAATGGTGGGTAGCACCTGTGGCTCAGTGGGTAGGGCGCTGGCCCCATATACCGAGAGTGGCAGGTTCAAACCTGGCCCCGGATGAACTGCAACAAAAAAATAGCCGGACATTGTGGCGGGCGCCTGTAGTCCCAGCTATTCAGGAGGCTGAGGCAGGAGAATCACCTTAGCCCACAAGTTGGAGGTTGCTGTGAGCTGTGTGACGCCACAGCATTCTACTGAGGGAAATAAAGTGAGACTCCTTCTCTAAAAAAAAAAAAATTTTTTTAAGACAAAAAAATGGTACACTTGTACCATAAAAGTGTACACTTGTACACTTGGAAGCTCCTTTGGGTGTGTGGTGAGGGTCAAGGCCTAGGATATTACTGTACACACTATAGACTTTATCAACACTGTATACTTAGGCTGTATTAAATTTACAAAAAATATTTTCCTTTCTTCAATAAAAGATTCACCTTTGCTTACTTATTTTTTGAGAGTCTTACTCTGTCACCCCAGGCTAGAGGGTACCTCTCTTGCCTCAGCCTCTCCAGTAGCTGGGACTCTAAATGTCTACCACCACACCTGCCTAGTTTTTTCTCTTCTTAGTAGAGATGGGGGTCTTGCTCTTGCTTAGGCTGAAGTCCCAAGCTCAAGTGACCCTCTCACCTAGCCTCCCAGAGTGCTAGGATTACAGGCATGTTTCTGTAACATTTTTACTTTACACACTTAATTAACTTTTGGAGTGTTCTATAATGACACTTAGCTTAAAATACAAACATATTGTATAGCTGTATAAAAACACTTTTTCATTATAGCCTTATTCTATAAACATTTTTCTTTTTAAGACCTTTTTTAATTTTAAGCTATTTATTTTATTTTATTTGAAGACAGAATCTCACTTTGTCTCTCTTGGTGGAATGCCCTGGCATCATAGCTCACAGAAAACTCACACTCTTAGGTTCAAGTGATCCTCTTGCCTTAGCCTCCTGAGGCTCAGAATTGCCTCCAACTCCTGAGCTCAAGCAATCCACCTGCCTTGGTCTCCCAGTGTGTTAGGATTATAGGTGTGAGCCACTGTGCCTGTCCTGTTATTTTTTTTTATTTTTTGTGACAGAGTCTCACTGTGTTGCCCTTAGTTGAGTGCTGTGGTGTCACAGTTCACAGCAACCTCAAACTCTTTTGGGCTTCAGCCATTCTCTTGCCTCAGTTTCCTAAGTAGCTGGGACTATAGGAACCCGCCACAATGCCCAGCTATTTTTTGGCTTTAGTTGTCATGTTGTTTGGCAGGCCTGGGCTGGATTCGAAACAGCCAGCTCTTGTGTATGTGGCTGGCACCCTAGAAAACACACCCACAACGATAACTAATTTTTGCCACCTAAGCGTTTATACATTTCTATGGCAGATATTGTCAAAAATACTTCTCTTGTTCACCACACACAATAGCAGATACTATGTTCAGTTTTTGTGACTTGAGAGCCAAGGTTTGAAGCAGGAGGCACAGTGAGAGCTCATCTTTTTTTTTTTTTTTTTTGCAGTTTTTGGCCACGACTGGGTTTGAACCCGCCACCTCCGGTACATGGGGCTGATGCCCTACTCCTTTGAACCACAGGCACCAAGAGAGCTCATCTCTTTTAAGGATACTAAATACCTGATCTGGGCTCGGTGCCTGTAGCTCAGTGAGTAGGGTGCTGGCTACATACACGGAAGATGGTGGATTCGAGCCTGGCCCAAACCTACTAAAATACCTGATCTAGATTCTAAGGGAATGTTTGACAGAAATGCCTGGGACAGGGAAGAGAGTGCTAAACTGTTAAAGCAGTTAGTGTTAAGGAAACATGAAATTTACCAAGCAGAAACTTAGTCAATACCAGATGAATAAAGGGGACAGGAACTGGGCTTCATTTGTCTGCAGGCATGGAACTTTGCATAACAAAGTTCTACTGAATGATTTTGCTATATACAGTTCATTTTCAATTCTTAGCCTTAAGAATTAAGATGTAAGGTAATAAAAATTAGAAAGGTTCATAAAAACTACTTACTCTTTGAACTCTCTCTCCAATTCTCAGAATCCACTAAGTCATGTGAATGAATAGCAGACAGAATCTTCTGAGCAACACTGGAGAGTGGTGTCTTACAGAGATCAAAGTCTACAAATGCCTCATAATTTTCCATTTTCATAAAATCCTAAATTTAAGAGCAACATAAGATAAATACCCATATATTGAGACTTCAAAAACCAAAATACAAGTGGTGCCTGTGGCTCAACCAAGTAGGGCGCCAGACCCAAATGCCAGAAATGGCAAGTTCAAACCCAGCCCTGGCCAAAAACTGTAAAACAACAAAAAAAAAGAGAAATACAATTATTTGAAAAATTTATGGGGGTGGCGCCTGTGGCTCAGTGGGTAGGGCACCAACCCCATATACTGAGGGTGGCTGGTTCAAACCCGGCCCCAGCCAAACTGCAACAAAAAAATAGCCAAGCCTTGTGGCGGGCACCTGTAGTCACAGCTACTCGGGAGGCTGAGGCAAGAGAATTACGTAAGCGCAGGAGCTGGGAGGTTGCTGTGAGCTGTATTACACCACGGCACTCTACTGAGGGCGATAAGATGAAATTGTCTTAAAAAAAAAAATTATGTTCTGAGACTGTTGCTTGAAAAGTCTGTATTAATAACCACAGGAAATAGGTATCAATCATCCCTTAATATAGACAGGATAGTAAGAAGAAAGCAAAATAGCTAGAGGCTCAGTTGGAGTATCACGGAAACAAACAACTTATCTTCTAGTTAACAATTTTGAAACCATCTACTCAAATATTTCCTGAAATTTGAAAACCTGGTATTAAATCTTTAATTATATGAATCTAATAACACAACAATTAAAACTGACTTGGGTAATTGTGGCACACACCTCATATCCTTGGTACTGCTGAGACCTAGTGGCCCCCTGGGCTGAGCAGGTAAAGGTATGGATAGGGACAGTAAAAAATCATCAAGCATCTGGTCACACATATTTGGCACTAACTAAACAGAATATGGTACTGTAACCCAGAAAACCAGGTGACATATTTTTCTACATTATTGGAAAAAAATAAAAAGTAAATTTAAAGTAAGTTTTCTATCTCAAGAAAATTCTCTATTTTTCTGTAATAGAGAAAAAAATAAACAAGTCACTCAAGTGAAAAGAATCTGATAGCAAAATCTTACACAAGAATTATTGCTACAAATTTTTAAGTATATTACATTTTTAATACAGAAATACAACTGGCAAACATTTTTATTTAATGGATTAAAAAAATCATCAAAGCTCATGTATTACCTAAGCATGCTTATTTTTTGATGGTTATTGCTGAAAAATTCCATTAACATTATCTGTGCTGTTTTTAGATTGGCATTCCATGTGTAAGGAATACTCTTGAACATATTCTCTGTAAAGCTCACATGATTACTTACCACAGGCCATGTATAAACTGGGCCCTCAAAAAGCATCCGATGTAGTAAGATATAAACTACTTCAAGTTATTTTATACCAACTCCTAAAATAATTTTCAACTTTCCATATACTACTCTATCATCTTTCACAGAACTTTGAAATTCAGATTTATTTTGAAAGTTATTTATGATGGGTAAGTCACACTAAAGTTGAAGTACTACTGAGACCTACCTTATAGAAACTTCGAGTCCCTGGAACCCAGTCTCTAAAATGAATCAATAGCCAGTGGAATCTTTTAATACTCTAGTGGTGCAAGTAGGACATTTTCAGTCTCAACATCTATTGCAGGGAATTATGAGGAAATATTTGAGTAGCAGAATTTTACTTTAAAGTCAAATATGAGGGGCCTGGAAGGTGGTTCACACTGTAATCCTAGCACCATGAGAGGCTGAGGTGGGTACATAGTCTTGAGCTCAGGAGTTAAAGACCAACATGAGCAACAGCAAGATCCCCATCTCTATTAAAAATAGAAAAGCTAGCTGGGTATATGGTGGGCACCCATACTCCCAACTACTCAGGAAACTGAAGCAGGAAGATCACTGGAGTCTAATAGTTTGAGATTGCTTTGAGTTATAATGCCAGGGCACTCCACTCAGGGTGACAAAAAATTTTTTTTATTAAAAGAAAAAAAAAGTAAAATATGACGGGATGTGGCTATTTTCTATTTTAAGGTCTATGGATTAAAAAACATTGACTCAAAATTCCCCATTAAAAAACAAATTTAACAGGCTCGGTGCCCGTAGCAGTGGTTGCGATGCTGGCCACATGCACCGAGGGTGGCACGTTCGAACCTGGAATGGGCCAGCTAAACAGCAATCACTTCAACAAAAAAACGGCAGGGCATCGTGGTGGGTGCCTGTGGTCCCAGCTACTCAGGAGACCGAGGCAAGAGAATCACTTGAGCCCAGGAGTTTGAGGTTACTGTAAGCTGTGATGCCACGGTACTCCGCTGAGGGCGACATGGTAAAACGCTCTCAAAAAAAAAAAAAGAAAAGAAAAAGAAAATTTAACAGCAATTTCTATCTCTAAAAAAATAGTAAAGGGGAGACATAACTATTAAAAATATCTGCATTATGGCCAGGCACGTGGCTCAGGCCTGTAATTCGAGCACTCTAGAAGGCCATGGCAGGTAGACTGCCTGAGCTTGCAGGTTTGATACCAGCCTGAGCAAGAGTGAGACCCTGTCTCTACAAATAGCTGGGTGTTGTGGCTGCCTCAGTAGCCCCAGCTACTTGGGAGGCTGAGGCAAGGGAATTGCTTGAGCCCAAGAGTTTGAGGTTGCTGTGAGATATGATGCCACAGCACTCTGAGAGAGACAAAGTAAAACTGTCTCAAAAAAAAAAAAAAATTTTTTTTGGCATTATAATAATAATGCTTTTTCCTTGCAAGTAAAAAATTACTAAAAAATTGGCGGCACCTGTGGCTCAAAGCAGTAGGGCACTGGCCCCATATGCCAGAGGTGGTGGGTTCAAACCCAGCCCCGGCCAAAAAAAACTGCCAAAAAAAAAAAAAAAAAAAGACTGAAAAATTAAGTACCACTAAACAAATAAATGTTCAAGGCATATAACAACAAAACGCCCTGGTACTTTGAACAAACATGTTATATGAGGAAAAAAACAAACATAAAATAAATTCACTAAATGAAATGTTCCATTGGTCACAAATTTGCAAATTTAGTAGTGTTTATTAGATATATTCTCTTCTTACGTAGAAAATATATAGCATGTATAGTAAAGATTCAGTTTTTAGTAATTTTCAATCTTCCAGACCAGCAGACCTAATATTTGATTGGGTTTCTAAATTCTCTATGATATCTTTCAGATGATCTTCATCTTTTAAAAAATATACATATAATTCTCTTTCCATTTGATGCAATTTGTTAGTTGCCAAAATTTTTCTTTTTGTCTTCACATCAGCCAGAATATCAGTAAGGAGATGACTTAGCTTATTCATTTGAGCTTCAACTTGATAAAACTGCTCCATTAACTCCTAAAAGAAAATAAAAATGCTTTTAATGCAAGAAATTTATTCCTAACAGTAATTATAAATTTAATAATGTAATTTACAAAAGACAATATAATTTACATGAAAAGACTCTAAATGATTTAATAACTTCCCACAATTTTAACAAGAAACAGACCTCAATTAAAACTCCATAATAGAATTAATATCAATTCTATGTAGATTAATTCCACCCAATTTTTTTTTTTTTTTTTTAGATAGAGCCTCAAGCTGTCACCCTGGATAGAGTGCCGTGGCATCACAGCTCACAGCAACCTCCAATTCTTGGGCTCAAGCGAGTCTCCTGCCTCTGCCTTCCAAATAGCTGGGACTACAGGCGCCCGCCACAACGCCCGGCCATTTTTTGGTTGCAGCCGTCATTGTTGTTTGGCAGGCCCCGGGCTGGATTCGAACCCGCCAGTTCAGGTGTACGTGGCTGGTGCCTTAGCCCATTGAGCCACAGGCGCTGAGCCAGATTAATTCCACCCACTTTTGATAGGTAAAAAAAATTAAAAGCAAACTCTTATTTCCTAGAAGAATTGAATGCTGAATGTAAATTATTTCTAAATGTATTTAGAAATACCCTGGTCATTTTAATTGGCTTATTTTTTCCTTGTAATGTACTTTCTAGAGTGATTTGATGAAAATCTATGTTTATCTATACTGAAAAGATCTTGTCTAATAAGTATGAAAAGTTTGCTCAGTGCTTGTAGCTCAGTGGCCAGGGCGCCAGCCATGTACACGGGAGCTGGCGGGTTTGAATCCAGCCCAGGCCTGCCAAACAATGACAACCTCAAACAAAAAATAGCTGGGCATTGTGGTGGATGCATGTAGTCCCAGCTACTTGGGAGGCTAAGAGAATTGCTTAAGCCCAAGGGTTTCAGGTTGCTGTGAGCTGTCATGTCATAGCACTCTACTCAAGAGTGACAGCTTGAGACTCTGTCTCAAAAAACAAGTATGAAAAGTAAAAACTACCAAAGTAGGGGAAAATGTATATACTACAACCCTCAAACCCCAAGGATTCTACCTCCAAGACTGTGTCCAAATCAAAGTATCTAACAATAAAAACCTATATACAAAAAGATAAGATATACATGGCTGGGCACGGTGGCTCATGCCTGTAATCCCAGCACTCTGGGAGGCCAAGGCTGGTAGATTGCTTGAGCTCATGGTTCGAGATTAGCCTGAGACAGAGCAAGACCCCATTTCTAAAAAATCCAGGCCTTGTGATGGGCACCTGTAATCCCAGCTACTAAGGAGGCTGTGGCAAGAGAACTGCTTGAACTCAAGAGTTTAAGGTTGCTGTGAGCTATGACCCCATGGCATTCTACCAAAGGCGACAGACAAAGTGAGACTCTGTCTCAATAAAAAAAAAGAAAAAAGATATACATGATGTTGTTCAAGAGCAAACAAAAGAAAAAAATTAAGATTACTAAAATGTCCAACTATGATGGACAGGTCACAGAAACTGGTATAATAGTTAAGTCAATAGAGTCTTGCAACTTAAAAAATTAAGAAAAATGTTTAGAGAATGAAAATGTTTATTTCATAATCTCAAGGGAAAAAAAAAGATGGGAAAGTAAAAGGAAAACTATAGTCTTTGATGAGGGTCACATCAAACTGCCAGCTGTATCAGGGTCATCAAGAGTCAACAGCATGGCAGAAGAGATCCAGAAGAGATCCTTCTCCATTTGACAGCTCCATCCCCAATCAGAATAAGACCATGAACTATTCGGCATAACTCTCTGGACTTCTCGCTACTGTGAGAAGGTGCTCATTGCTAAAGGTAGTGATGTCTCTGTGTGCAAATGTTACCAATATATATGTAAGCTCCTCTGCCCCATAGCTTGGTCTCAGCAGAAACAAGCACTAGGAAAAAGGTATGTTTCCTGGGAAGATATGAACTGGTTCAATCTTACCTCTCTTCTGCCCTCCTTCCTATTCCAGTGTGGTTAAGGGAGCTCTAGGTACACAGTTGATCCCTGTCCTGGGACCCTGATTCATGACTTATAATAAAAACTTACTAGAAAAGTGTAAAAACAAAAAATAATTTTAAAAAACTGTAAGTCTTGCTTTGCAATTACTAACTAAAAGAAAGCACAAGAATATTAATTTTAGGATCGGCACCCGTAGCTCAGTGGTTAGGGCATAGGCCATATGCACCAGGATTGGTCAGTTCAAACCCAGCCTGGGCCTGCTAAACAAACAAACAAACAAACAAACAAACAAAATAGCCAGGCATTGTAGCAAGTGCCTGTAGTCCCAGCTACTTGGGAGGCTGAGGCAAGAGAATCGCCTAAACCCAGGACTTGGAGGTTGCTGTGAGCTGTGTGACACCACGGGACTCTACCGAGGGCGATAAAGTGAGACTCTGTCTCCATATACACAAAAAAAAGACTAACAAGACAAAATATATTATATGACTAGAGAAGGTCATTATATAACATAAATGCTTTGATTCACCTCAATTTAAAAACTAGCAAGATGGGTGGCACCTATGGCTCAGTGACTACGTAGGGCACCAGCCCAATATGCAGAGGGTGGTGGGTTCGAACCAGGTCCCAGCCAAACTGCAACAAAAAAATAGCCAGGCGTAGTAGGGAGTAGCTACTTGGGAGGCTGAGGCAAGAGCTGGAGGCTGCTGTGAGCTGTGACACCACAGCACTCTAAGGGTAACAAAGTGACACTTGTCTCTTAAAAAAAAAAAAAAAAATCCCAAAACTACCAGGGTAATTGTTCACAATTTTAAACCTGGATATAACTCATAAAATGTTCAAAATACATTAAAAATTGATAGAGAGGCCAGATGGGCCTGGTGGCTCATGCCTGTAATCCTAGCACTTGGGAGGTAGAGGTGGACAGATTGCCCGAAATTACAGGTTTGAGACCAGCCTGAGCCAGCGCAAGACCTTGTCTCTAAAAATAGCTGGGCATTGGAACACACCTACAGTGCATCTTAGCAGGGTACTGGTGAAACTTATTAAATGTAAAGTATCAATGTCTTTATATAGTGATCAAGAAAATGCTATGAAGGCTATCTGTTACAGTATGATCAAAATATTTCTGATTGTATATGAAGCGCATCATGCCCTATGATTGCACCAATGTACACAATAATGATTCAATAAAATTATAAAAAAAAAAAAAAATAGCTGGACATTGTGGCCAGCACCTTTAGTCCCAAGCTACTTGGGAGGCTGGGGCAAGAGAATCACTTGAGCCCAAAAGTTTGAGGTTGCTATGAGCTATGATGCCACAGCACTCTACTGAGGGCAATAACGTGAGACCCTGTTGCAAAAAACAAAAACAAAACAAAACAACAACAACAAAAACTGATAGAGATCTACCTGAAGAAATTTTCAAATTTTTACATAATTCTCTCACTAAAAGATCAAGAAGACAAAATCAGTAATGGTAGTTCTGTTAAAAAACAAATCACAAACAAATCACAGGGTGGCACCTGTGACTCAGTAGGAAGGGCGCTAGCCCCATATACTGAGGGTGGCGGGTTCAAACCCGGCCCAGGCCAAAACTGCAACCAAAAAAAAAAAAAAAAAAAAAAAAATTAGCTGGGTGTTGTGGCGGGGGCCTGTAGTCCCAGTTACTCAGGAGGCTAAGGCAAGAGAATTGCTTAAGCCCAAGAGTTTGAGGTTGCTGTGAGCTGAGATGCCACAGCACTGTACCGAGGGCAATAAAGTAAGACTGTCTCAAAAAAAAAAAACCAACAAATCACAGATATCAATTCACACCAATTAAGAAGGGCACTATTTTTAAAAATCACAAAATATAACTAGTGTTAGTGAAGATGTATAGAAATTAGGACTATGCAACTATGAGACACTCAAAAAGATAATCCACGGCAGTAATGATCTACAGTAGCAATAACCAGAAATAACCTAAAAATGTCTGTCAATAGAACAGACATTTATACTGTAGAATTTCTTTTTAGTTTGTGTTTTTTATGAGACAGAGTCTTACTTTGTCACCCAAGCTGGAATGTATTGGAACAATCATTGCTCACTACAACCCCAAACTCCTGGCCTTAATTAGGCAATCTTCCCACCTTAGCCTCCTAAGGAGCTGGGCCTACAGGTGTTTGTCACCACTCCTGGTTATTGAAATTTCATATAATAGAATATTAACCACATAAAAGAGAAAACTATGAATCAACTATAGCTTTATCAACATGGATGAGTCTTAAAAACATGTTAAAAATAAGTTATTGAAGCATGTATACAGTATAATACCATGTATATAAAGTTCAGAAATATAAAACTAAATAAACAGTCTAGGATATATACCTGTAATAAAGCTATAAATAAAAGCAAGCAAAAAGTAAACTAACTTAAGTATACTAGTTATTCTTTGATGAAGGGAGGGAATTTTATTTAGGAGGAGCATGTATCAGTAAGTGTGCCCACAGACTTTTTTTTTTTTTGCGAGTCCTCTGTCACCCTGGGAGCGTCAAGGCATCATAGCTCACAGCAACCTCAAACTCTTGGGTTCAAGAGATCTTCTTGCCTGAACCTCCCAAGTAGCTGGGACTATAGGTGCCTGCCACAACACCTGGCTAGTTTTTCTATTTTTTTTTTAATTTTTTTGTAGTTTTTGGCTGGGGCTGGGTTTGAACCCGCCACCTCCGGCATCTGGGGCAGGTGCCCTACTCCTGTGAGCCACAGGCGCCACCCTAGTTTTTCTATTTTTAGTAGAGATGAGGTCTTGGCTCTTACTCAGGCTAGTCTAGAACTTCTGAGCTTAAGCAATCTGCCTCAGCCTCCCAAAGTGCTAGAATTACAGGAGTGAGCCACCATGCCTGGTTGTACACAGAGAATTTTAAAGATCAAAAAAGCAATCCTGAATTTGCTAAGATCAGTGAAAAAACAGCAATGGATTTAATACTTAGCATAAACACTTCATGTGTGCTGGAAAATTATATACATTTTTTAAAGTTTGTGTCCCCACGCATCAAAACTATCTGAAAAATGTATTTATATGTAAACAAAAGTTAGGAGGATATATAAAAAATTAATTTTATTTTAGGACATGGGATTGGGGTAATATTTTCCTAATGTTAACATTTTCTTTAATATCTTCCACAACAAATATTTTTTAAAGCAGTTTTGACTCCAATTGCAAATACCCACCTGATCACTAAGCAAAAGCTGATTTCCTCCTTTATATAATGCATCACAAAGCATATTCACATCATTATTCAGTCTGGACAGAAAGAAAAAATGTTCTTGAACAGATACTGCCAACTGATCTTGTGCTAAAGAAACATCCTGCTTCAAATTTTTGGCCACTTCCTCCAGGTTTCCATGAGTTATAAACAATTCTTTTTTCTTATTCTCTCCCTCTAAAAGTTGATAAAGCCTAAAATATAGAAATAAAAATTATAGGGAAAAATTCTCAAGTCAGTACAGTTTTCAAAATTACAATCCACTGTTATCAGGACATTTGCAACAATTTATGAAAATATTTATGCTGCTAAAATTAAGCAACTGAAATTATTCTAAATATAATAATACTGTGTCAGTGCAGAAATATATATTGTTACGTCTATATCCCTAGTTTCCCCACCTTTCAAGTTTTAGATTAAAAAATTCTTCTTGACTTCAATTGCCATTAACCTACTTCCAACAAAGTAGGTTATTTCAGAGATACCCCCAGAAAATAAATGCAACATAGTAGGAACAGCAATGAATCTGAAACATAAGACTTAGGTCTGATTCTCTATTGTGTAAGACGTAGGGTGAATCAATCTCCACATCTTAACACCTACTTATTTTATAGGATTGTGGTGGAATTAAAAGAGAAAAACTAAAAATGTAAATAAGGTAAAATGTAAAAATAAATGTAAGATTAAAACAATGTGAAATACCAAATATAAACAATAAAGAATTACATAAATAGCTATAATAGTAACAAAATTTTGGCCACTCAGTCTTGTCCATATTTTGTTGCAATTTAAAATCGTGATGAGCCATGAGGTCATTTTTTTTTTTTTTTTGTAGACACAGATCTCACTCTATCGCCCTGGGTAGAGTGCAGTGGAGTCACAGCTCACAGCAACCTCCAGCTCTTGGGCTTAGGTGATTCTCATGCCTCAACCTCCCGAGTAGCTGGGACTACAGGTGTCCGCCACAGCACCCGGCTAATTTTTGATGCAGTTCGGCTGGGGCTGGGTTTGAACCCGCCACCCTCAGTATGTGGGGCCGGCGCCCTATCACTGAGCCACAGGAGCCACCCAGCCATGAGGTCATTTTAATATTTCAAACAATTGGCAGGACCTGGTGGCGCCTGTAGTCCCAGATACTTGGGAGGCAGAGGCAAGAGACTGGCTTGAGCCCAGGAATTGGAGGTTGCTGTGAGCTGTGATGCCATAGCACTCTATCCAGAGTGACAGCTTGAGGCTCTGTCTCAAAAAAATAATAAAAAACGAAACAAAACAAAGCCCAGCTGCGCCACTTCACCTGTAATCCCAGCACTCTGGGAGGGTAAGGCAGGTAGACTGCTTTAGCTCAGCAGCTGGAGACCAGCCAGAGCAAGTCTGAGATCCTGTCTCTCCCAAAAATAGAAAAAGAAGCTGGGGGTTGTGGCAGGTATTACTGCAGGTGCCTATAGTCCCAGCTATCTGGGAGGATGAGGCAGGAGGATCACTTGAGCCCAAGAATTTGAGGTTGCTGTGAGTTATGATACCACAGCTCTCTACTTAGGGCAACACAGGTAAGACTCTGTCTCCAAAAAAGAAACAAACAAACAAACAAACAAAAAAACCCCTCCAAACATAAATATGAATAGCAGAAAAAAAATCATCCTACAGGAGCAAACAGTAAAATCTGAGGCCATACCTTCCACACATATCTGACAAAGAGTCTGCTTTTTCCTCAGAATTAAAATAATTTTAAAAAATATATTAATTTTTTAAACAAGTTGTAATAGATTTCATAAAACTGGTTCAAGCCTAGGGCTGCCAATTATGGTCTTATGGGGATGTAACTGTACAATTCCAGGGAGCACTGTTCGCATAAATCGTTATCAGTGGCACTCCCTGACATTGTGCAGTGAGGCAGCTCTATCAGGTCCCTCATTCTATTAATAACAAAAGAATTAAGTAATTTTATCCTAGTCTTGGAGAAAAATCAGGATTCTGATTTATAAGGTCTTAGACTATTTTATTCCCCTACAACTTTAGTACCGCTGTACCATCAACTGCTTAGATATCCAGAAAGAGCTTTAAAACTGCATTTATTCTCAATGACTTGCCTGACTAGACACAAATCAAGTGTTCTCCATTCCCTACTGCCACCTTCTCCAAATGCAGTCAGTCTCTCCTGCCCAGCAATACCTACTCTATCAAGTACTCAAACTTCCTGCCCCAAATCTAAAATAAGGTTTATAAATAATGATGCCTAAAGAGGAACAAAACTTTGTACGTACTCATTCTTCCACCTCACCCATTCACCTCAGCTGTAAAGTAGCTACTTTCAGATCTAACATGAATGAAAAGGGACCAAATACATATATATATATTTTTTGGAGACAGAGTCTCACTACATTGCCCTAGGTAGAGTGCTATTGCATCACAGCTCACAGCAACCTCAAACTCTTGGACTTATGCGATTCTCTTACCTCAGCCTTCCAAGTAGCTGGGACTACAGGTGCCTACCACAAAGCCCGGCTATTTTTTTGTTATAGTTTTCACTGTTGTCTAGCAGGACTGGGCTGGGTTTGAACACACCAGCCCTGGTGCATGTGGCCAGCACCCTAACCACTGAGCTTTGGGTGCCAAGCCAGGACCAAATATTTAAAAAGGAAAAGGCACATAAAAGAAAAGGACAAAGAACAGAAAGGCCAAAGTGAATTACAAACCAATTTTAAAACTCTACAATTTTAATTCAAACTCTCTAGTATTCTTAACCAAAAAAAAAAAATTACTAAAGCAACAATAAAGCATACATACCTATGAGTAGAATAATCCTTGGTATCAATGGTGTTTCTTTGATTCATCTGCTGAGAGATTGATGGATCTGTTAACAGTTCTAATCGCTGGTAGAGCATCATGTTACTTTGACTAAGTTCTTGAACCAAATTTTCAAGTTGACGATGTAGGTCCCAATGCTTTCTTAATTCAATTTCATATGATAACTGTAGAAGTTCAAAGGATGCCTTTTGCTTTATCAATTGATTTAAAACAAACTCTTGTCTTGTTGTATAACAATCTTGTTTGGCAATCTGCAGATCAAAATCTCCCTTTACAACGGGCATATTCAGTAACTGGGCATTCTCTTTTACCACAGCAGGCAAAATTTTGTCTTTCATATGAGTGATTTGTTCTTCAAGTTTCCTAATCTCATTGTTCAAACTAGAAATTTTAGCATCCAGATTTTCTTCACCAATAGCCTGTACAAAGAAAAGCAATTACATTTCAAACTGCAGATGTAAACCTGAAATAGTCTTAAAATAATTTTTACTTTCCATTTTAAGTGATCAGATAATAAGCTCAATGAACAAAAACTAATCTATGTTAGCATAGACCAAAATTAAAATTTAAAAAGGTACACTCAGGGCGGCGCCTGTGGCTCATCAAGTAGGACACCAGCCCCATATACTGAGGGTGGCAGGTCAAACCCGGCCTCAGCCAAACTGCAAAACAGAAAACTAGCCGGGCAGTTGTGGCGGGTGCCTGTAGTCCCAG